>VZTZ01003501.1:1452727-1557955 GCA_013400955.1 Drymodes brunneopygia | reverse complement strand
ATATAATATAATATAATACATATTTATATATATTTATTCTTATACAAGGAATCCCAAAATTAAAATGTAGTTGCATTTTGCAGCTTTTCAGTTCCTAGTTATTGTCAGTGACCAGGTGTTATTTTTTCTCAAGTGCTTTGGCTGACTCCCTTCTCCTTTCTTTTCCAACCTTGATCTATTAAATTCTTTCACTGTTATCCACAGCAGTTCTTAAGGTCTTCCTCTTCAGTTTTTCTTCCCCCCAGGATACAGTTATAGTTTGAGGATTTATGGCTGAAACAGGATGAGCTCAAGAGCTAGTGAACAGAGGTAGTCTAGGGATATGACAAAGTTTGCTGATGGAGCTAAACATAAGAATTAAAAGCAAAAGTTGACCCTGGGGTGAGAGGAGCTCTGATACTGAGTACTAGTGTAGCAAGCTCAGAAGAGAAATTTAATGCCAGCAATAGGAAGAGCAGCATGTGAGGAAACAGCCTCCATTCTACATTTATAGGGGAAGGATTTGAATTCAGTGTTGAAAAGAAGAAAATGATTTTGGAGTTATAAGTGTACAAGAAATTTAGCTCCATATTCAGCAATATGGGAGATCTGAAGGAAGAGAAAACAAATTACTAACAATTAGAAAAGAAAAGGTAGAGAAGCAAAGAGGAACTCTCCTTTTGTCCATGTGCATCCCTGGTCTCCCCACTGAGGCTGTAGAAAAAAGGCCAAAGATAGGGACAGTGGCAAAGCAGATAATGGAAAATAAGGAATAGCTTCCATGCCATGAATAATTAAGTAGTCTAGGAACCCTTATCCTAGAAAAGAGGCAACTGAAGTACAGTGGTTGCAGAGAAAGATAATGTCTATTGAGCATATTACCAAGACACTCCCAGAATAAGTGAAATAAACATTATAGTATAAAAATCTCAGCTCAGATTAAAAACAAATAGGGGAGAATAATTTAAATTAATTTTTTGGGGGATGTAATTTTATGGCAGAATTCATTGCCATTGTTTAGGTGTGTCAGAAAATTATACAAATTGGTTTTAATGTTACACACTGAATGTGGGTCTTAATGAATACTACATCTTTTTAATGGTCTTGCTTTGTGTCTATAAGTTATTGCCCAGGCTCTTCTGACAAGCAGGGAAATTGCAAATCAGTATGCCTTCTATTTATCCATGTACTGAACAGTACTTCAACGTGCCTGAGACAGGGTGGGCATAGTGAGGAGCAGACAGAAGGATAAATTTTGAGCAAAATGGTTTTTCGGTGATGGAGAAATAAGTAGGTTTATCATATGCAATGACTTTGTTCTGTTTAGGCACTAGGATGGGTGTGGATTGAGGGCTGGTTTACTGACAAGCAATCTCTCTCACACCATCCTGTACTGCTGGAAGTGCAGAGTTTGGCCTTCTGATCACAGACATAATCATAGCTCAAAGAAGGTCGAATGATGCACTAAAGATGTTTGTTTGCTCTCTCAGCTGAGTGCTTACTGTCAGTACTCTGGCCCACTGCTAATGCACTTTATAAAAACATTTGTAGTTCTCCATGGTTTTGTAATGGGTACAGTATGTTCTGGAGAAATATAGGGCTTCATTTTCAGAAAAGATCATTGCAAATGAAGGCAAGATAAGGAGAAGATCTGAAGTTCTTCTTCACTTTCTTGCTAATGATTAAAAGGCAAACTGAAGTCAAGATTATTTTCAACTTCCTATAATATACCTCCTGATTTTCTTTGACTCCTTTCCAAGTTCTGTGGTTTTAAACAAAGAACAAGTAAGAATCTGGAAAGCAAACCACTGCTCATTGCACTTGCACCTGCCTTGGATTCCACTCTTTTGTTTTCATATTACCCCTCTGGGTTTCAGATAAATTCATAATATGTTCCAGGCTACCTTTTCATCATCTAGCCACAAAAACACAGATCCACATGGGAGGTTTCACAGAATGCATTAAATATGCAGGATCCCTTTATTACTTAAGTAAGAAAAGCAATCTATCATTTACAAGGAAATCAGAGCATCAAAGGGGGAAGCAGAAAGATTTAATTATACAGTAGCTGCACATTTGTTGCATCTAATGGAAGGATTTTGCTTTAGTTCAATTGTAAAGTTTTTACATACTGTAATATACGAGTAAAACTGGCAAGGACAATGAAGAACAAGCATGGTTTCTTTCTATTTCAACAACACCAAACCAAACCAAACTCCTATTTCTTTAGTCCATACTGTCTTAATTTATGCACTTTGAAATTGAAGGGTACTCACAAAACTTGTAACTCCTTCCACTTCTAGTGATATGGATAGTTTTGACTGAGTATGTAATATTCAGAGTGACTTTGTTTCTCATTTAATAGGATTTCTCCCAAACATAAACATCAGTATGATTAGAATTCTCATATTTCTCTTTCTCTTGCTATGATGGTTTCCATACCCAAATTTTCAGTAGTCCTGCTTTTTTTTCCCCCAGCATGTTGCCTAGATGGGAAAATTTTTATAAAGAGGAATGTTTTACATTTGCTCTTAAGCTAGCAAAGCCTGGGCTTGTTTTGCCTTGGGGAAAGGAATGGGATGGTCAGAGCTATATGTGGAAACATTGCAAGTATCTATAGCTGTGGGTGAAAAATGGACTCAGTGAAGAAAAATTCTGTACTTTTTTTGGGTTAGAGAATATCACTCATTACCATGAACAGAACAACCCATGAAAGTCTTGAGGTCGCCAGGCCACAGAATAACAGTAACATCTTGTAATGACTCACTTTATGTGTTCATTAGCCATGAACTGGTGTGTGAGAGGGAGAGAGGACTTAATCCTTGTTTGGAGACATAGCTCTATAGACTAGCATTGTAATGAAATGTAACTGTATATTTCCCCACAGACTTGGTAACTGAAAGACAGTCCAGTCTGGGATTCTTAAACATGATATTCAAATATGATTTCATATTCTATTTGGTATGTGTTTCCATTTGTGGCTCTGAAGTCCAGGCTAATATCCCACTTGGGCTTTACTTAACAAACTCTTCTTTAGTATTTCTTAGTCTGCTTACACATTGCTTGAACTAACTCTCCCCTGAAGTTCCACTACTATCAGCTTATGAAAAAAGTATTATTAAACATGAAAGACCTGGCTGAAATGTCTGGATTTAAATGCAGCTGGTTTAATTGTGAGAGGTAAGTGATTCCTCATCCTGTACAAACATACACACACCCCCCCACCCCATTCCAAAATACGATCCCAGACTCCTGAACATGGTTATTAGTTATGGGCTTGTACACTTTCATGTCACACTGACATTAGAGCATTACAATCTTCCAGATGTTCATGTACGAATGAAGGAGGTGCCAGTGACCATGGGCTTTTATCCTAGTCCCTCTGAAGTCACCTGAAAGTTTACCACAAGCATAATCAGTGCCATTAGAACTCTGGAAAGAAGATAAGACCAATGTAAATGCATAATACTGTTATTTATCATTATTAAAATTGACAATATTATTCAGTGCTTCAGCAACATAAGCAACAGGTAATTGAAGATTTCACTTTCCCAGGGAAATAAAATATTTTTCCTGGCCTCATATAATTTTCTTTCACACTTTTTACGATGTTCAATGTATTTTAGGAGATTTTTTTTAAGAGGCCTGTCTTTTTTATTATCCCTTTGATGTGTTTTGTTTAAAATATGTACTTCTAATGGGTTTAATATGCCGAGAGAATGTGAAAGGCACCAGTAGGGAAAAAAGTGTAAACAGATAAATAAAGAATACAAATACATAGAGTACATGGTTGTCCTCAATGTCAATCCAACCATGTTAATAAGAGTCTCTTTGAAGAGACCATGTAACCTTCTTCTGACCTTTAAAAGAGAAATGCCCAAGCTTTGCTTAGTTGAGAATCATATGTTACTTCAAATGAGTAATTTAACATGTTGGCTAATAAACTTGAGCTGCATTTTATTTCAAGTTACATTTCAAGTTTGAGTCTGTTTAGGATTTCCAGACCTTTTGATACATAGCAGCTCATTATAAATGTTATGAGAGTTCTGCTAGATATTTCCATCTTTAAGAGGAAAACAATTTCAAGGCTGAGAAAAAAAAAAGTTAAGTATAACATATACTTACCAAACAGAAGGCTGACTTGGACATCAAGCATCCAGTCCCCTATATGCTAAGTAACCATAAAAGTTCCACTTCTGAATTGGTTAAACATCTTTTAAAAGAGAAATTTTTACTGCAAATGCTGTCTGTGTTTTAACACTCATCCAGATCCTCTGCTGACATGTAGAGTCTGTCTTTTATTTCCCAGTTTAAATGAGCTGCTTAATAACTCTGGTTTTTTTTTTTTTCCATTGGATGGTATTTACTTTGAGAAGTTCTTCAGCTGCTTTAGTGTTTACATCTTTTGTACTGGGAAATACCAGTTCACCATGGTGCACTGGTGTAGATTGCCTCTTGAAGAATATTGACAGAAGTTTCTTGCTTAGAAATGTGTTGCAAGAAAAAGAAGTGGGAAGAGAATGTCTTTTCAGATACAGTCAGGAAATAGATATACTGGAGAAAAAGTCTCATTAGGTCCACAGAAAAAGCCATCCACCTGTGTTTTGTCAGATTATTGCAAAATATTTGTGTTTGTAGCGAGACATTCATACAAGAACGAACAGCTCTCACTTTGTTCTGTTCTCTCAGTGGGTTTGTTCTGTTCCTTTCTTTCATGGGTTGTAATTTTTTAATGATTCTCTCAAATGGTGCTGCAGACTCTTGATTGTTCATTTGGTTTTTAATTTGAGTGTTGTGTTATTCCTGCTATCTTCTTCGTCATCAGATACAATTTGTAATGTGAATTCTGCACTGCCTAGAGGTGGCTCTAGCAATTATAGCTTCAGGGTGCTCTTCCCAGACAGGTGACTGAGCTTGGACTTGCCCAAGGTATTATTTGATATAATGATTTCAGGCCACAAGTACTATAAGTAGCCTTTCCATCCTTAAAATATATCAAAGTACAATGAAATAATTTCTTTACTATAAGGTAATTTCTCTATGAGTGGTTACCAACACAAGTTCTTCATCTTTGTTTCTGGTATAAACCAAGGGAATTTTATGGTGGTATCTTTCTTTTTTTGAATAGGTTGCTAAAAAGAAAAAGAAGAGAGTTTTTTAAAATTATTTTTTGTGGATTTTTTTTTAGATTTGGTTGGTTAAAGACAAAAGGTGATGAAGCAACAATTCAGCATGTCATTATAATCAGAAAAGTCACTATGTCAGAAGTGCTTCTCACACCACATTACATCACCACTTATGGAATCACAGCCTCTTTGTTTAGGTGTCTTTTAATGGCAGAGAAAAGCAATTCTTTCACAAACAAAAATGTCCTGTTAACAGCTGAAGTCACAGCTCAGTTCGCCTCTTGGCTGGGATACACATTCCATCTGGAGCTCTATCAAGACAGTGCAGGGAGGTCTGGCAGCTGAATAATGAACTCTAAGTAAATAGGTCATTACAACACATTGTTTCTGTGTTACTGGATTTCCACAATATGTCAGATTGGTTATGAGCTTGCAGCCTGGATTCTCATCTAAATGGGGTAACTCTACCTCTCCTAAGTTCAGGTGGCAGAGATGTCAGTCTGAGCCATCAGGGACATCACAGTGTTCTTTTTTGGGGCACTTCTTGATCAGGTACAATAATGCCTGTGGTAGCATGTATTTAGAAATGTATTTTCTTTAAGACAAAAAAAACATGAACCCAAAAAACACTACACAGGGTAAATCTAAATTATAGTTTTTAAAGGTTTGAAGATTTATTAGTATCATTCAGCTCCACATAGAGAATACCATGCAAGTGCACTGCTAACAAATATTTCTTTAATGGATATAGATATAGATGATATAGATATAGATAGATATACTTTGAACTGGATCTGAAACATTAAAAAATTATAAAACTCATCAGTACCTATAAATCCATTAAATTTCTACTTCTGCTCTTATTCATACACATATATATGAAAGAAAACTTTCTTCTATTACCTATTCATTATACCCTAGCTCATATGCTTGCATATAAATTCCAATAGTTTTTGCTCGTGGTCTTTCCTGAGAACTCATTTCGTAGCCTGCTGCACTCTATAAATCATCTGGATTTTTTCAGAACTGAGGGCTGATAAACCTCTGGTTTTTAATTGTCAAAATTACAAGAATTGTGCTCCATGCATCTTTTGTTCTGCTTGAATAAACCTTTTAAGACACAGGATTGATTCCTTACATCTCAGCTTGAATAATTGGTGCTTTACTCAGACTTTCTGAAACCCTGGTTTGCACCTTCAGTTTGGCCTCCTAATTTGCAATCCCTCATTCTCATTTGAAATGGACTTAGAATAAAGAGAAATCTGACGTGCCCAGTTATCATTTTTGACTGATGTGCATTTGAAGGTACTGTGCATTTGAGCCTCATCTTTGCCACTGTGCATTTGCTCTGCCCTGTGGCTTTGCTGCTTTACCCCGTTGGCTGCCATAATTAAGTGGAAAGAGACACAGAGTGTGCTATAATCAATGGTAAAGGCATATCTGAACTCAGTGTGCATTTTGCCATCTGCCAGAAGTCTCTCTTTTGGTAACAGGAGATATTTTTCTCCTAGTGTTGCAGTCTGAGACCCCTTTGGATGGCAAACGTCTTTCTTAGACTTCTTTCTCCATCATCCTCCCACAGCCAAGTGGTTTCTTCCCAAAAAACACTCATTGCTTTTGGGTCTGACGGATCCCTCTCTCAGACTATAAATACAAAAGACAAAAACTAGTGAAATATAGGGACACAAACTAATTTTTCTTTAACAGTGCTTTTAGTTTTATTGCCTATGTAAGGTTGATCACCAGGATTCTTCTATTTATATTTGGGCAATTCTAATCAAATTGCACTTCTCTAAAGGCAAATGTTTCAAACAAGACTATGCTTTTTCTGGAAAAAAAAAAGTATAAAGTATGATTGTTAGAATATCCCATATGTAGCAAGATGTATAGACAGACAGCCATGCCCTGGACTAAATCCTACACAGATATAAATTCTACAATGTGTAGGAAGTCCTAAGTCATGAATCATTTATGGCTGGATGCTTAGATTTTTAATTGGGTTTTTACACACTGTTTGTAAATATTTTTCTCATGTTATCTTCTCTACAATGAGCCCTTCCCTCTCTTTGTACTTATCTGTTTCTCCACCAGTGTAGCTTTGGAGGAAAATCTGAGTCTGAATTTTATTTTATTTCCACTTAAATCCTTGAAATGTGGAGTTCTTTACTTCAGGGGTTTAAACTAGACCCTCAAGGCTACCTTGGCAGACTTCTCTGGTTTTAGAGGATGGATTTTTCTGTTTTGTTTAAGAAGGTATCACAAGCAATGACTCTTTAGAACTTTCAGCATGCAGTAAAAAAAAGAGATGACTAATATCTATTTAGCAAGTAATGATGGCTTAGCAATATTTACCACTCTGATTTAGCCTCTCTGGCTCCATTACTTAGGATATTTTCCTGAACTAAATTTCCCTCAGTTCTATAGCCAGCAGCTGTCCACAGGAAAATAAAAAAGTCTCAAATACTCCAGAAATAATGATTTCATATTTCTAATAGGTTCCTTTAACTGCACAATCAAAACGGTCTCTTGTGCCCTCTAGCATGTGGTGTGTCATAACAGAAAACGTTCCAGTCAAACAACCAGAGAAACACTGGCTGAACAAATTAAAACTTTTATCTCAAAGGCTTTTCATGATGTTTCATTTAGGTGTGTGCAATAATTGATCAATAGGAGGGGGAGAAGGTGTATCCTTCATGGCTGCAGCTTTGCTCTGGAGCTGAAGTTGATAACCACACTGGGCCTGTTTAATGAGGATGTTCATATGAAGTTTGTGGCTGCTTCCCAGCCCCAAAAGGATTGTGCTGTTTTTCCATTTATGTCTAAGTGTCACAATATTTTGTTTCTAAAAGGTTAGGTCATCTTGAGCCCAGCTGTACTAAAGGATTTAAAGAAATACAAGAACATGTATACTTAATACTTTTTTAGCTCTAATTTGTTCCCTAGAATATTTAGTCTAAATGCACTAGACAAACCTATGCCTGGTAATTTTAGTGGAGTTGACTGTCAGTTTGCAATAGAGTTTTCCTCCAGAAACTTAGCACTATTTTAATGTTTTAAGATATTTATTGCTATACATCACTTTTATTCGTCCTTGTAGACAAGAAATATTCTCCTCCTTTATTGTTATAGGTGGCATCAAAATATTTGCTAAAATTCTACAAGTGCTGTTTGTGGCTTCTGAATCATTAATTTACTTATTAAGATGGTTGGTTTTAACAAGCATATATTAACTGTTACAGGTCAAGTAAGGATTTTTTTCCCAAGCTTTCATCAGTAGTGTATGTAAGAAAAGAGTATACCAGCTACACATGGACAGCTCTGACTTGTAGAACTATAAAAACCACCAGAACTATATTTCAATTAAAAAAAAAAAATAGCTTTTTGATTTCTTATCTGCTCTCAAGTTACTACTAGTCAAAGCTAGAATTTCTGCATTCGGCTATGGTACCCCATGAATTTCTAAATATTGGCTACTAATCAAATGGTGCCAGAACTGATTGCCACCAAAAAATGACAAGTCATATCTCCTGTGCATTCTGAATTGCAATTAATCTAAAAAACTTATTCAGGACAATGCACATTTCTTCTGGAGTGAAAACATATGTCTGACCATAGATTTTAAGGCCAGATTAAAGATTTCTTTTTCTAAGGAATCTGAGATATTAGGTCTTGAGACTTCAATGGAAGAGTCCTTTGACAACAGTAGAAGTTTTGATTCATGCTCCCACTTGAAAAATCCTTTAACATTTATGTAAGAGAAAACTATGTAAGTAAGTCATTTAACTAGTCATTTAAAAGCTTAAATATCCACTTTTCTTTCACACAGCAAAGAATCTTGAAATTAATAAATGGTTTCCCTAGTTCACTGAACTAGATTTTAGTTTGTAGAAAAATCAGTAAATACATAGGGCACACAATATTCTCCCCAGTATATACAGTGCCTGACTATAAAAAATCTTAAGGAAAAACAATTTAAGGAGGCTTGGACAAAGTTGTAACCAGTAATTCTCCCCAAATCAGGTGCATAGTTTATAACAATTTAAAGAAACACAAAGTTCAAAGTTATAGTTGTTAAACATTTTAGACCCTTTTACTACAAGTACCCCACTCAACAGAGAGTGATGTTTAGCATCACTATGTAACTTTGATTTTTGTTTAAACTCATAAAACATGAATTTCCTGATTTTGCTAGTCCCTCTGTACCCAATAATATGGAAAATATTGCTCTCCCCAAACCTTAGATTTTTTTCTCATGTATAAAATTATGTTCTAACCCTTATGAGCATAGTAAACTCAGCTGCAAAACTTTATAAATTTACATTTTTACAGAAAAGACCCTGACATTTTTCTGTCAAATTATTGCTTTAAATGTGTGTGAAATTAGTTTTTGTCACTAAACTGAGAAAAATCCTATTCTTATGCACTGATTAGGAAACATATAAAGGAATGGATGAGCAATGGAGGAAACAGTTATAACATTCCACAAATGGATAGGGTATAGGGTATATCTGTATAGGGTTTTCTCAATTTCATTTATGTTTGTACTGATGGAAGTGAGTGGCTGTTCCACTAAATGGTATCAGAAGCCAGATATTTAGGTAGAGAGTTAAAATTTGCCTGACTGTAAAAAAAAAAATGTGTATGTTAAAACAATGTGTGCAATATATTGGATGTCGTGCATAGAAGTCAGAGGATATTTAAATCATAGGAAACTTTCTACACCCAGAGCATGGGAACTACTCAGCGCTGGATGGGTTAGTGGCCCACATGGTCTCATTTCTGACAGTGTTCAGCTGCTGCAGAGGAGTGTGGAACACACAGACATAAAATCTGTCCTGTCACAAAGTGCCTGACTCCTGCTTTACAATGGGAAACTCGCTATTCTGCAGATGGAATGTGTTTTCTGTAATGAAATGTCCACTTCTGTTAAAATAATAATAATAATAACACAAAAATATTCTGAGAATGTCTGTTAATCTTTTTCAGTTTAGAGGTTTTAAATTTTCTTCAGAAAAATAGAAAATTTTGGAAAGAATGCACTTCTATTATTTTCTTCAGGAAATTTCTGTGGAGATTTCAGTGGGTATTTGTTCTTGTTTCCAGTTGAACACTATAATTTAATATTCTTATTATTCATATATTTTAACCTTGGTAAGCCAATGTCCTCAGTGATATTTTCTGGCAATCAAATTATACAATTGTGGATTTCTTGAAAAGGAATTTATATTATTCTGTGTGGTTTGTTCCAGTTTTTTAGCTACCATTCTGCATTTAATTTGGAAAAAAAAAAGAACAGCAATTGTCCTGAAGTTTTTGCCCCATTCAATGTTCTGCTTTACCAGACTAACTCTTCTTACCTTCACATTTCCTTTTTTTTCTTGTAAAATGGAAGCATTCCCATGCTTTGATACTTTCTGGTTTTCACCATTTCTTAACTTCCTTGACCTTCACACTGCATTTCAGTCAGTGTGATGGAGGGGCTGTTTCTGGGGTGAGACTTCCTCTGATATTTGCAACGCAGGAAATATTGAAAGTAAGGAAAGGCGGTGGACAAAGACAAATAGTGTGGAAGCTGATGGGCAGTAGCACCTAGCAAAGAGAAAATGAGCTAAATAGAAGTGTGAAAAGGCCAAGGAGGGGGCAATGAAATGTGAATACACTAATTAATGCTTGCATTCTATTTCTGCCTGATGACACGGCATGCAATCCACTCATACAGGGAAGCAGTAAAATGAGCACCATCCTTCCAATACTATGTCACCATATTCCATACTGTGCCCCTGCAGCTCTTTCAGTTTGCTACAGAAACTCAGAAACAGCTGCTCAATAAGCAGGTACCCACACAGAAACAAGCTAACACTTTTTCTTTAAGAACATTCTCTATTCTCTTACAAAATGCAGTTAAGTAGAAAAACTGTTTTTAAATAAAAGGAATAAACTAAAAACCCAAACAAACAGAAACATAAAAAGATTATAAAACAAATTCTGAATGACTTTTTCCTGTCCTCACTCAACTGTAAGTAAACACTGCAGAGATGGGAGAAATGAAGGCTATATTTGTGCCACATATTCCATTTACTAAGAGGCAAGAGAGTCATTCACAAGTTCCATTATGTGGTCATAAATTCTAGAAGAGTTCCTTATGTTTGTCTTAATAAAAAAATGTCACTGTCTACTGATAAATTGAACAAACCCCACTAGATCCCAGCCCTCAGGCCTCATGGCAGAAGGAAATGTACATTTGAATGTTCAATTAAGCCAATCTTCTAAACTGAACAGGGAGAAAACAACTGTTTAAGGTCTATTCCTGCAGTGACAAACATCATTCATCTCTAGGCCCAGATGTGTTATTTAGAAAGGCAACCACTAGTACTAAAAAATCTCTTCTGTGAACATGCATGGATGACTCGAGCTCTTCCATCCCTCTCAGCCAAGGTATAAAGCTCACCAGCTGAGCAGCAAGCCTGGTAGTTCTCTTCCTGGGGCTCCTTCACAGGTAGCATTTTTTTGTATAATGGACCCCTTTAAAAAAATATTTTCATATAACTAATCCTTTTAAAATTATACTCAACAACTCAGAACCACTACATAGAAATTCCAACTGCAGCCCTTGCTTTTGAAATTCTATGCCACAGTTTGTTTTTTAAGACAACACATGGCTGCTAACAGATATAATAAATGAATATATTAAGCACTCTCCCACACACAGAATTAATTCAAATATAAAGTATCTTACAAGAAATACTCTTCATGTCCCTCTTTAGTCCACTGTTTAGTAAAATTGTTCTAGAAAATTACTGTTTGGCTTTACTCTAAATTATTCACTGAATTTGCATTATGGCCAAGGTTTCCAAAAGCATGCCTCCAATTAAAAGGTGAAAATCCTTATTTCTGGATCTAAATGAATGGCCCAAGTTTAGAAATGACCTTATTANAAAAAAAAAAAAAGGGATTTCAGTACTGTAGGAAGTGCCTCTATGGTGGCTCAGTTCCCACATCACCACTGTGCTTGGGCTGGTGTAAATTCTCTATGTGACCATTCTGACTGTGTTATTGGCTTGGGAGAATTTTATCCTGGAGTCTTCCTACCCAGTTCAGTGTTTCAATTATCTTTGCAGTGTCACCATGCAAACAGTTATCTGTCTCAAATGAGACAGGAAACAAAAATGGTCATGGGGAGAAGGACTTGTTTAAACTGATACTAGCCCAGAAAACACTTTTGTGAGCACATTTATGTCAGCAAGCTTGTTCAGTGGATAGCTGAAAAGAATTTCTTTCATAAGTCTGAAACATTAGTGTTTTCACCTCTGAACAGAAAGAATTGTAAGTGCTTTTTATTTTTTGTTGAAGCCAGGAGCCAAGCAAGCCTTGCTGCACAGCTCCAGCAGGGGAGTGGGGCAGGACTGGCTCTTCCCTTCTCAGGTCACAGCCACAGTCAAACCCCTGGAGTGGGACACAGTGTGGGGGCCCAACACTCTCCCCCAGAAACTGAGGAGGAAATGTAGATAGGATTCTCTCTTGACTCAAACAAGACAAAATTATAAGCTTAAAACTGAAATTTTAAAGCAGTGTTTTGCTTGGGGTTTATCCCAAGTGAATGTCCCTGCTTGCACTTCCCCTTCCCCTGCCAGCCATTTTTCTGGCTGGCTACAAAGCTGACAAACCAACAAAAGACCACAGGTATTCACATCATGCTAAGTGGTATTTTGGGGAATCCAAGAGTTTGCCAATTTTTGAGTTGCCACATTTTGAGTTTTAAGAATTTCATGCTTCAAGAAGAGCAAGAAATTGTCTGTGGTTGCTCGTCCAATCCATCATGCTTATTTTTTTGTCTACTTGCTCCTTCTAACACAGTACTAGAGAAGGATAGATCCATAAAAGCAGCCATTGCTGTCACTTTTTCTCACAATAGAACATGTATTTCTGTTGTTAAGGGATTAAAAAATAAATATCAAAACAAAAATGTACCTTATACTTCTTGAATATGAATATATACATATCTGTTTTATAAAAATTATAAGCTTGCAATGACTAAGAAGCTTGTAAGAACCAAAGTTCTCTCATGATTTTATTTTTTAAAAACAATAGTTTTAAAATCGTTTTCTCTTATAGAAAACATTACAAATAATTTATATGGCACTTTAAAAACCTAGTTTGGGAAATTAATAACATCAGTTAATTACAAAAAAGAATAGAATGGTCTGGTAAAATCCAATAAAATTAATTCCAATAGCTGGAGTTAGAAGTGATCATATTATTGTTACCATTAATACATTATTTTTTACTAATACCTATGAATGGTGGGTCAGTACGCTGTCACTCAAATGTGACAATTCATTAATCACTTTCCATTCTGGTAACATTGCCCAAGAGAAAAGACTGGTGGAGGAAGGAAGATGTGCAAGGCAATAATGAGACAATACTGGTTAGCATCAGAGCAGATTCAGTGCATGAAAATCAGAACATTAACAAGTTCTTCCAAGTTTCATATGGTGAAAGAGTTCTTCAGTATTATGAGTATTAAGATTATTCAGTATTAAGAGTTCAGCAGTATTTATACTTATGAAAAATGTGGTATGTCAGAGGAGATAGTGTGAATGTATTTGCTGGAAAACTTAACAAATAGCTATGAAAAATTATATAGGGGAAAGCTTGAAAAATCTTTCAAAGTGAAGACATATTTTGTTTGATATAATCATGGACAAGATTTCAGTAAAAGAATAAACAGAATTCAGTGGAAGAATATACATGGATTCATAGCACAGGAAAAGGTGATATCACTTCCTATATTAATATTTTAATCAGTTATATTACAGTGGAGCTTAGGAGAGCAAGTCATGTTCCTCTGCTCAAGAAACTCAAAGCAAGTATGTCATTCAAAAACACTTAAAACTTCTTTCACTGTTTCTATATGTTTTATTCCTTGTATATTTTTGGATCAGGTTTCACAGTAGCTTCACTGCAACATTAATTTAAATTATTAAAATTCATAGAAGAAGAATTTTGATAATTTGAAACTTTTTTGGGGTGAAAATACCCCTCACTCAGGGGTGCTTTGAGACCTGAAGTGAAATAATTTAACTTTGACACCACCACATTCGGGTTTTGCCACTCTGGAGGATAACTCTTTTTAGGTGTTTTCTGTTTTGTAAATATCAATGCTCATTTTGTGAACAGCATTTGCCCATTCCGACGCAAAGCAAAACTTAAAAAAGTATCAAGTACTCTGCAGAAATACCAGACTCTGAACTTCCAAGAAAGAAGCTCTACCTCCCACATTATCTCTGTGTACCCTGTCACACATTTAAGCTCCAAGAGCCTGAACCGAAGACAATATTTGCAAATATTGCCACTGTATTTTTCCAGCTGAAAAATCCTACCTGATAATCTAGGATCCAACTGGATTGGGATTCATGTTAGATGAAACCATGCATTATGTAGGAATTTTATGTGAAATGAGCTGTCTTGCATAGCTTGTGGGTATATACACAAAGCTCAATTCATCTGAGGAGCACTTTATTCTTATCATCCATCAGCCAAAGTGAAGTTCTCACTGTAACTCCACTGTAGATTGTATTTAATATAAACTTCCTGAGTCAAATACCATTATTTCTAAAATAACTTGAAAAATCATTTGCATATTTCCCAGAATGTCACTTTGGGATATTGGTCAGACTTTTAACTAGTAAAAACCTTACAATTGTTTCTGCTCCACATATGCACATATTTTGACCATCAAAAATCTTTGTAGATTTAGTAGAAAAATTATTTTTTTAAAAAAGAGCCCAAAATGAACCCTTCATTTTCAGATCTGTAAAGGGATGTATACAATATCCAAAGCCCCATTGTTAAAGCCAAATATCTTGCTGCTCTAAATTACTAGTTTAATGTGTCTGAATATCCTTGATTATGGAACAAAATGGAAATTTTATTATGCTAGTACAATAATTTGATTAGAGCTTCAGAACAGATCTGCAATAGACTTTGTAATAGTAGATATTAGTACCAATTTTTCCATGGAGCTGCAGCACATATAAAAGTGCATCTCAGGAGTAATTGCACATGAACTCTTTGCCTAAAATAGTGGACCAGATTAAAATGCCATTTTAGTACTGCTGTGGTGATGAAAATGTGCCTGAGGTGGCCTTTCTAAAATTCTGGCTGAACTGACACTGAAGTGAAAGGGTAACACACAGGATGGTCTCTAGAGAAGACGCGCATCGCGATTTTCAGTGTGGGGTTGGATTTCAGGTAATCCTTGGTCTCCCCTGCATGACTGGTTTCTACATATTTCCAATCCCTATTTCTTGTACTGTGCCACTATTGCATGTGTAGAACTCTAATAAAATAGAAGGAAAAAGCATTTCTCCTCTTCAATGACCTTTTGGCCATCATAGTCTGATTTTCTCTGATCTCTCCTGTCCACAATGAAGTCCTGAAAGAGTAGAACTGTGATATTATGGGAAAATGAGAGGAACCCATCCCAGAACTGTTTACAACCTGATATAAATTGGGTCCTGTACAAACTTTCAAAGGTACAAATGTGAGCCAACTCACTTTCCTTTCTCTCAATACCTCCACTAAATTAAAGATCTGGTCTCATCAATAAGAACTTATGGGTAAGGTTCAAAAATTTCCCAGATGGTGTGTATTAAATTTTTCAGCAGATCTATAGGGTTTTCATTACAGGTCCAAAAAAGCAACACTGGAATATCAATACAAAAAATATGCTAAAATTTAATATATATATTTATATATATAACCATGTTATATATGGTATAAGAATTATATACAAGCCTATATGTCATATGTTTAGAAAAATATATATAATTTTATAGTGTACAGAAAGGAGAAAACAATGTTCAAGTAAATACTACCTCTTCCATCAAAGAGATAATACTAAACCTAATTAAATTAAACATCTGCATGTACTTCAATCAAAACACTGAAGTAAGCTTGTTATAGTTACTTCAACTCTTCCTACAGATCCCAGGTGTTGAATGTAACTTCCTGTAAAAAAGACTATCAACAGAACAGTTTGCCATGGCAGGACTGAGTTGGACAATCCCTCAAACATTAAAAGAAATGTACATACATGCATTGCTTCATAGGAAAGAAACGTCCTTAGATTACAAATGTTGATTTTCTTTTTTGAATTCATGATTTTTCCACTGGTCTTTATTTGATTTACCAAAGGAAACAATGAAAATATGGCTGGTGTTATGGTAAATACAACTTAGCTCCTTCAGTGATAGAAGATTTAGATATCATGAAATAAATATGTTATATGTTGGAAGAATGGTAATTTCTTTGGCTACATAGTTCCCATTATATTTTATTCCTCCCAAAATGTTCACTAAAATTCCTGTGTAACACTGAACATTTGACATCGTGTGTAGCAGGTGTCTTTCTTAAAACTTGTCCCTTTTAGACTTCACTCTTGGATGAGGTTTAATTATTTCTCACAGGTCAGCTAAACATTTAAGTACACTTTTTTTTTTTTTTTTTTTTTTTTTTAAAAAAANTTTTTTTTTTTTTAAGAAAATAAGCACCTGAAGCAAACAGGACTCTGCATGCTGGAGGATGAGCATGTCTTATGCATGCTTGGCCTTGCCACTATTTGAGAAGGTACTGAGGGCAAAGGGTATTGCCAGGCACTGTGTGAAAAGTGCTGTGATCCAACATGATACAGAAAAAGAGAGTAATCAGATACCAATAGGTATAGCTGAAATGAGATTCCTTTATACTTTGCTCCATGTATGAGCACATTAGAAGCCAATCCCTCTTTTTGGAAGTTTGAATCCTAAAACTGGACCCTATCCATCTGCTCTGAGACTCTAGAGAAGCAGAGTGCAGAGTCCACAGTCATGGTCCCCATGGACATTTTCTTTTGCCTGTTCCAAGGTGTAGCTTTTTTTGCTGTTTTCCATGCTAGATTATTACTAACTGGTGTTAGAATACCCTCTAGTGATTTTTACTTTCTGATAATTTTCATATAAATTAAAAAAAAATTTAGCATAATAATCTACATTTCAACTGAAAAGTTTGGTTTTATGCATTTTTATTTGGAAAAGTCTATCTCACCTTTAATTCAGTGTCAGCCTCTGTGTGTTTATGTGTGTGCATAGACATGTGAATAGATGTACTTTTTGAATATATTTTTCCATTAATTAATCAGAATGCTAGACAGGTTTGTCTAGCTGGGTGTCATTTACTTCTCAGAACCAGACCACTCCTTTGGATGATAATTGTAGTCCTCAGATACTAATTATGGAAAAACATAGTATTTTCCTCATCAGAATCAGCCTTCATGGCACTGTCTGCAAAATATTCATGCTTGTGGTTTAGAGATTGCCTTGGGACTGCCATACAGTTTGATTACTGATGAACTTTCTAAATAATTTCTGTCTCCTTATTATTTTTACCCTCTCTAGTTCTTTGCTGTCTCTTCATAAAAGAACAATATTGATTTTATAGTAATATATGTAGAATTTTTTGGCAATCCTTTTGGCATAAAAGCAATGGTGGTCGTGCATCCTGATAGTTCCAGCATAACTTCTTTGTCATTAACTTATTGGTACAGATTAATAGTGAATTAGACAAAATGATTTATGTTAAGTGAAGAAACAGAAAATTGCCTGATGATGTCATATTTACTTCAGTGAAATGCAGAGTATACACATTTTATGTTACAAATCTGACACAATCTTTTGACCAACTCAGGTAAGGAGTAAACTTTGTAAAACTAGAATTAGTCAGATGAATACACTGTGACCCAAGGTGGTTTTGTTAGCCCAGTTTGACAAACCTCTCAGCCATTCCGACTCCATGATTTTTAGAACTCACCTTTAACTGAAAAGCTTATGAAGATCAATTCTTCTGATTTTCAGGTCATTCTGGAAAGGAAAAATCAGGGTTTCTTTGTTTTTTTGGGGTTTTTTTTGCAAGTTCGGTTCTTTTGCCAACTATAGACTAGAAGTTCAAATAGCAATATTTCAGAAAACGAAGGGTAAGATTTCCATGCTTCATTTGACATAAGACTATTGTCTCATGAAAACTTTTAGGTATGTAGATTGGTTGGTCTCTTCCATCTTTCATTTATAGTTTTAACTGCGTGGCTGTCGGTAACAAATTAAGTAAACTGAAGCTCTGATTTGGAGAAGTCAAACTAGAAATTAGGTCTATAGATTGGCTCTAAGGAATATAAGATATTATTGGCCCTTGATAGGAATGTGCACATGTACAGCAGGTGCAATGATGTCGCTCCTGGATACAGAAAAAAAACCATAAAATGAGAAAGTCCAGAGCCAGTATAATCTCACTCATTCCAGAAGAGCCAAAACTTTGTTTTTCCATAAAGCAAATTAGATATTGTAGACTTCAAATTGCCAAATCCTCTAGCCAAGGAAAGCAGAGATCTATCCCTTGTTGCTGGGACCACCTACTCAGTTTCTCCTGCCAACAAAGGATAAATACAGCCTGGATGCAATAATTCTTGCATGGCCAAATTTATTCTGTTTTCAAGGTATTCACGATGCAGTAAAGCTGCAATCGGGCCGTCCAGTCTTAAGTCACACAAACATCACCTGTAAGTACCATCTGATGAAGAGATGTATCACATTAGCTAACTCTGATTGTTTGCTGTATTAGTGCTTACCTTTTCTTCAGAAATGTAACCTTAGGGTACTTTGAAATAACCTGCTCAAGGGTTAGGGGAAGGAGGTCTTCTCACTGGCAGAGTTTATTATCATGTCATTTGTGTGGAGGAGAAAAGGATGTGTATTCAATACCAATGTCGGTTAACAGTTAAGTAACAGAAACACAATTGTGAGCTATTTAAATTGAATCATTCCTGCTAATATTCCAGACGTGAGAAATATTATTCCTTTTGCCTTCAACTGGTCTTGTGGCTGTATCAGCAGACATCTTACTACAAAAAATTATTCTTGTTCCCAGTAATTTAGTTGTTTTTTTTTTTTTATTAACATGTAATTTTCATTCTGGACCACATTTAAATTAAAAAAAAAGGTGTTCTAGATTTCTCTTCTTTGCACATTTGCTAAACAAGAAACACTCTATGATGTGCAGTGATACAATGTTGGTCTCTGTAAGGATGATTTTAAAAACCCAACCACATTAGTCATTGCAGAGAATTTGACAGAAACAGTGGAAAGAAAGAAAAATGATAAAGCAACCAAAACTTGGAATTGTTTTATTTTACAAAAACTTTCAATCAAAAGTCCCATGGCAACTAAATCTTACAGAAAAATCTGTATTTTGAGAAATTTCCAGTGCAAAATGAAACCTAAAATGTTTAACAATTGATTTTACTTAGCCTTAAAGCAACTATGACAGAACTACCTTGATGACATTTAAATTGCTGTAACCAGGTGCTGGAGTTAACACTCCCCTGAGATGACAAATGAGCATTTACACTGTCAGACAGTTCCCTGCCAGCCTTCACTTGGCTCACATTCAGACTTTTTTTTTTTGCACAATTTTTTTTTTCCCTATCAGAGAACATTTAAATTATGCAACATTTCTCTCAGAGGAAAAATATAATTTCAGTCAGTGAAAAGTGGGTCTTGTTGAAATCCTGCTCCTGCCACTGTAGCTGTGGACACACATTTGAAGTTTGTTAACATATTTCTGTAGCTGATGGCTGATCTCTGAGCTGATTTTAAAGGAGAGCAGAAGGCAAAAAGTACCAGCCAGCACAGCAGCTACAGAAATCTGAACAAAACCTTTTTTAACACTTGCATATGATTTCCTGCCTATCTTATAATTTGCATAATTCAACACCAACAGCAGCTGGTTATATTACACACATAATCTGTTCTTGGAAATATGATGAAATTACAGTTGTCCAGCTGTGGGAACACCACAGCTTTTGCCACGGAATGGAGAACACACTCAGAGTATCTGTGGCCTATGAGCAGGAAGCTAATCCCTAAATTAACATCACAGGCAATTTAAGAACAGATGCTATTTACAATGTAGTCTTTTTAAAACCTTAGAGATCACATAAAGGCAGAGTTTTATTTCTGCTTAACTTTTCTTTCTTTGTTTACCTCTTCTTTCTTTACAAAAGATTATTTATTCCCTCTGATTTTTTTTAATTTTGCTTTTCTTGTTGGCTTTTCTTGTTATTTCCCTTCTATAAAATAATTTCTTCCTCCCTTGAGGAGACATTTGTATATTTTGCATCCACAAAATAAACTCATTAAATAATTGGAGAGTATTTACTGAGAAATACAATTCCTTTAATATTGCTTTCTTTTCATTTCAGTCAATTTTGATTACTCTTCTTTCTTTTAATT
The DNA here is from genome assembly GCA_013400955.1 of Drymodes brunneopygia. Classification (NCBI taxonomy): domain Eukaryota; kingdom Metazoa; phylum Chordata; class Aves; order Passeriformes; family Petroicidae; genus Drymodes; species Drymodes brunneopygia. The sequence goes on along the minus strand of VZTZ01003501.1, from coordinate 1,537,530 downwards.
AAACACCAAACCACGCATTTTATATTTAAATTTAAGGTCTTCAGTACGAGCAGCTACTTATTAGCTTTTTCTTTTCATTTCCCATCTTTCACCATCCTTATCCTTTCCTTGTGTTAGCTCTGATTAAAATGGATCTTTATTTCGCTAACAGCGCCGGTTGCGCTCCTTTTCCCGTCAGCGGGGATGAAGCAGTGAGTGCGAGCTGCAGGAATGCTGGCAGCTGTTTATTCTATGGCCAGGGCTATCTCCCGGGGCAGCTGCCTGGCGAAGGAAGCCGTGCTTACAGTAGCGAGGGAAGGCAGCAGTGGCTCCCGGCTCAGCACCCGCTTATCAAACCTGCCCGAAGAGGGGCCATCCCTCCCTCGCCGCCGCTGCCCCTCGCACACTTTTTGTCTGAAGCCAGAACGAGCTGCCTCCCGTTAAATGGGTGAAATAGCCGAGGGTCCTGGTTTGCTGATGCTTCCAGAGATCGTGGGCTGGCAAAGATTCACTATATTCACCATTTTATTTAATCATTTTATCAGATTCAGGGGCTGCATGTGGCAGTTCCAGGTGGAGCAGGAAGTTTGGGAAGCGGTGGTGCCAGTTCTGCTCTGTGTCTGTGTTTTGGGGCTCTCCCAGAGCAACCACCCTGGCTGAGGGACCTGGGTGGAAACACAAGACTTCTGCAGGGAGGATGTTCAGACCAAGATCCAGACTCTGCAGCATGGGGCTGGAGGGCAGGAATCCTTTCCTGTTTAAAACACTCCTTTACTGCTCTCTCAGTCTTACGCTTACCTGTAACTGCTCTACTTTATCAAAGGAAATCTGACCCCAAACATGCTTTATCCAGCAGTTCTTCAGGGATTGCAGCTTTGACCCAAAAGAGCTATTACCTTCCTCAGACCTTTCCAGGCTATCCTTCAGAATACAGAAAACTCCTTAGTTATGTCTTTTGAGACTGAATCAGACTCTTTTCCCCACAAACATTCAGCAGCATCAGTGGGGAGTTCCCCAGTGGGAACAAGAAAAGGACGTGTATGAAAGCTGCAAGGACAGAGCTTCCAGTCCCTTAGCACTCTGAAAATGTATGGCTCTTATAAGTACCTCATGGTAAAGCAGATGAGTATAGCTGAGAACTTGGAAATATATGGAACATGAAGGATTAAAATCTATGGTTGTGTTATTTTCAGAATAAAAACGTTTATATACTTTTTATTTATTTGTTCCATGTAGTACAGCAGGTACAAGGGGGAATTTTCTAAAGGACATTCTGGAGATAAGTAGTAAAGTGATATAGAAATGCCACATCGATGATTATTGGATACAGTTATACGGTATTTATATAGTAAACAAGGAGAGACAACACAAATTTGCAATAAGTAGAAAACAACAACAGGAGTTTTGAAGACCACACTAAATCTTAGGCCTCTGGATTTAACTCAGTTTTTAAATGGGAAGAAATTAGCTTTAGATTATTTCACAGCTGCCTTTGTATCTCTGTCAGGTCCCTCTAAAACAAATTGCAAGGCAAAGTGTAGCAAATCTTAAGACTGCTTTTCTCTCTTCCCATTTTCTATCGTTTTATAGTTTTCCAAGACTCTATTTTGCATATGTAATTACATGTTGGTTTTTTACTTTAATGCAGTACAGAGTTTGCCTCATGCAAAGTACTTTGGGAGTCTTCTTGGGAAGCTAGCAGGAGGAATTTTAATGTGATATAATATTTTAAATATTGTATGAAATTAGGAAACAGCACAAACAGTGTCATTATACATAACTTTATTTGAGTCTGCAATTTTTCCTGTATGGTTTCATGCATATAAATGGAATACCCTGGATCTGGTCATGTGTTAACATCTCACATTTCCTTTCCTGCCACAAATGCTGCTTATTATAATAGTATGAACTGAAATATGTATTTTTATTGCTGTTATGAAAGTAGAAACACACAAATATGGGTTTGTTTCCCAATATTACCTATGTCTGTTTTATGGTCTGATAAAAGTTTTGGCTGACAGAGCACTGAATAAATGTAGCTCTGTACAGCATGTTTACTTAAATATTTAACTTCTGAAATTTAATAAAATAACAATTTAAACAGATAAGGATTAGTCAAATACAAAAACTATTAGAAACATTCACATAATTAAAAATTAAAATTCTCAGCCATTATCAGATGTAGGAAAACCACATAAGAATCCATAAAAAAGTTTTCAAGCTCCAATAAGTTAGGTATAATAGACCTTTTTTGTCAAACACAAAAATAAATATTATTGATTTTATGAATAAATACATTTTCTTAAATGATTTAGAAAGCTCTGTTTATTCATATACAGACAGTGTTTAGAATATGTAGTAGCCAGTATGTCTGCAGATATATTTATGTTGGACTGTTTAGATTGGCTTCACCTCTGTAATAATTTATAACAGTTTCAATGTAAACCTGCCATTGAGCAGGTCATAAAGGTCCTGCATTTTAACCATCATAATTTCAGATAAACCCACAAAACTATTTCTTGCAGGAAGGCTCTAGTTAATCCTTGAATATCTTTGGGATGGAATTTGTTATTTTATTTAGGCAAATTTAAAGAGCAATAAAGGCTGCATTTTAGCTGTGTTTGATATTCCAGTACTGGTGATAATTTAAAATACATACATTTTGTTTTGTTTTACAGCAGTAACTCTTCATTGACACTTATTAATACAAAAATTCTGTCCTCCAATTGATTTCAAGTCCTTCTCAGAAAAGAAAGCTACTGTTCATTTTCAAATGTTCCATTGTACACTAGAAATGCTAACATAAATACAGTAGTGTTTTTCCACACTAAATGAAGATAGATCAATGCCATTTGTTTCTCACATGATAGAAGTTTCTAAAAGGCATGCATTCTGAAAGTGTGAGAATTTTTTATTTAATTTCTGAATTTAAAAAGTGCCATCTTTTATCAAAATGAACATTTTCTAATAAAATTCTACCAACATACTTACGTTCAGTAAGATGTTTTTGAATACAAAAAACTAAACCTTTTAAAAAGGCTGATACCTTCATTTTAGTAAATGTACTTCCATGACTGGTAGTAGAGCATGAGGCTTATAGGCTCTAAACCTGTGCTAAGAAAAATTAAATGAATCCCAAGCTTATTTTCTGTAAACACACAAAGCTCAGGTGAGTTTATCTTTTCATGCAGTCATGTCCTGTTGCTCACCACTTGCCTGTTTCCTGCTCCTCATGACTAAGGCAGCCCAGGGTTTATGGGGATGAGCACAAAGGGTGCCTGCAGGATGGCTGCAAGAAATTGGGTAGAGCTTTCCCATTAAAAGGAAGAAGTTGCAAAAGCCTGTGGCATGTTTCCTAGAAGAAGATTGCATAGATCTCTGTCCAGACAGTGTGACTATTAATTTCTTACAATTTCTTACATGACTAATCATGGAATTACAGAATCATAGAAAGATTTGGGTTGGAAAGGACCTTAAAGGCCTTCTAGTTCCAATTCCCCTGCCACAGGCAGGGATGCCACCCACTAGATCAGGTTGCCCATGGCCTTATCCAGCTTGGCCTTGGTATTTCTGTTAGTCTTTGTCTGATGTCATTCCTTCAACCTCTGATGTCCAACATGTCAGCAAAGTGCTGGCTGATTGACTGCAGGCAGGAATGGCTGGGGCTATGTATCTAAGGGAGGATGTAACCGTTTGTCTCCAGGGAAGTTTAATATGTACTCCGTTATTTAGGGTCAAAATTAGAGTGGTATTTGGATATTTTGATGGTTGAATTTTAAAATTTCTTGATGTGAGGCAAAACACAGCAGTAGATTCAACACCATAATGTCTTTTAAATCTATTTCCCTAGATTTAAAATTAAATTGGACTGTTGTGGGAAGCAGTGTAGACTATGTAATACTGGTCACAGTGCTTCATTCACTAGCAGAGGGATGAGCTCTTGGGATTTTCAAATGTGTGGGTATAACTCCAGTGCCATTATACCACTGATTTTCAAATTAAATTGGTGAGCTTTTCTAAAGTCTTTTTGTGCTAGTATAAATACCCTGATGATTATATGTAACAGAAACATACTTTCACATTTTTCTTTTCATAGTTTATCATTTATTCTCTGATAATCCTGTTTATGGCCAAGAAGTCCCTTTGATATGAATCGGTGTTCAGCCATGGAAGACAGATCTGCAGGTATGAACCAATGTTTTTACAGTTTTCTATATTTGAAATATGAGGAACATTATGACTTCTCTCTGATAGGAGTTTAGGAGGGATTTCCGTGGCCTTTGATAGTGAATGCTTATTTTCTAAATACCTCAGGCATCAGAGAGGTAAAATGCATGATTATTAAAAGCCTGCTTTCCTCAAAATTGGGAAAATAGAGGCTATGTTCAGAAGTTTGTACAATTTTCTATAGATACTTTAATATATTTATATACTGATAAGGGCTCTGGTCCAAATAATGTAGATGATATTTCCTGTGTAGATGGCATTTTCATATTGCATACAATGAAAGATTAATTTGTATGGTCTGTTCTCAAAAGCACATAAATCTGATAAATGTGACTTTCTCTCCACAATTTTATCCAATTTATTCATCTATCCTACACTGTATTTCTAATGTATTTATGAAGGCATGACTGGTGCATCAAACAAATGTTGATTTTTTGTGATGCAGTCAGTACCAGACAAGAGAAGTGATAGAGATGGGCAGTGCACCTTTTTATTGCCTTGCACAACAGAGTGGAGAGCCATTACTGATGATGTTTCCACAATGCTTACTTGGTGATTCATGGATGGAAATGTCATATTTGCAGCTAGGGCAGAACCTGGGCAGGAGGGAGGATCCATTTCTACCTGCCCCTACACGTGTGACTGAATTTCCAGTATTTACTGACTGGCCAGATGTCCTGGTGAAAACTGAAGATTGGTATTTTAAAAATACCTTGAATAGTTCATCTTTTCCCCAGAACCTTACTTATTCTGAAAATTAGAGTGATGAGGAGTTGTTTAATTATTACAGGGTGCTCAGATTCTTCTGACTGGCACAATCTTCCTTCTGTTCCTGGCTCAGCTTCTGAAGTGGTAAGCTTTCCAGGTGGGCAAAACAACTGTTATTTCTCTTCCATGCCCCCCACCTCTGATCACAGAGGACTGCCAGCTTTTGTATTTATAGTTTGGCTTGCCTGAAAGCTTCCAAATAAGAGCTGGAACTAAACAGTGGTGTTCCAGACTGCAGTTTGATGGTGAGGATGGAGGTGCCTGGCTTGTTAATGAGGATTTTCCCTTCACAGACATCTGAGTGATCCCAACCAGCTACCATAGGGGGAATTTCCTATTTTTTTTTCTGGTGCCACAGTTTTATTAGCTTTGCTTATAGAAATATAGCAAAACAGAAAAGGCCACACTGGCTTTGCTCTGTAAATATTTAAGTATAGACTGTGTGGACACATGGCAGGTATAAACCAGATTCAAGTGATCTCCAGGTTGGTAATGGTCTGCTAATCTAATCCAAGTGTTACTGAATGTGGTTCATGGTGCCTTTGAATTTATGTGTAGTCATGGCATGCTGAGTCTTTCATTGCACTATTTTCCTACTTATACTGTAAAATAAATTCACACTTGGCATAACAGAAATGCTTGGCAGGAACACTTTTATATTCACATGAGACAATGACTGATACCTTGTTTAATCGTCTCACAGCATTAGCAAGGAAGCTGAATCATATGCACTCTCTCCAACCACACACACACAAAGGGGCAGACTAACTCAGTCTGTTGCACTTCACTGTCTTTCCCCCACTACCTACAGCTGGCCCCTTACAGAGCTATTAAACAAGATTTTCTGATATTTTTTCCCCCCTCTCATTCTCTTGAGCTTTTTGCCAGTCTGCCCCTCTCTGACTTTTGAATTTCTGTTGCATGTAGCATTATGCTCCCTTCACTGAGATTGTATCAAATTCTCTGCTGTGTAAATTGGCATGGCTATGCAGCACTTGGAGGCTCTCTGCCAGTTTACACTGAGAATCCATCCCTAAACAATTATACTCAGCAGTACCAAAAAACCACTTAAATAAACAGAAAGTGTAGGAGAACATTTGGGCCCAAATCCCGCTTCCTTCAGTTTCTTAAACTGGAGAAACTACCAGGAAACAAGGACATAGAAAGGAAGTTAGGGGGAGAACTCAGGGCACAGTCAGGCTTTTCCTTCAGTAATCAGCATAAGAAATAACAATATAAATCCCTTGCTGTCAGTTCCATCAGCAAGAAATAAACAGGAATGAGTAAGTCAGATGGTACTTAAAATGAAAGTATTATCTCTGGGTTTTTCTCTATTTCCCAATTTGACTGTAAATCCTATAACCCTGCAGATACTGTGCTTGACAGAAAGGAAACACTGATATGGACATTTTTACCATTATGCTGCAAAAAAAAGGGGAAAAAATGTCAGCAACTGCATTATTGTGCAGCTGGCACAACATTCTTGAAGATGGTGGATCAGAATAGAAGAAGCCATGAAACAGGTACATGTGTAAATCCATTAAATGGAGGATATGACATCTGAACTTTTGTCTGAATATCCTGGATTTGCTGGTTTGCAAAGCCCTGGCTGTTGAGGACATGTTGTAGAACAGCTCTGTGTTTCTGATTACCAGCCAAATTCTGCTCATCTCAGTCATGCAAATTGCGCCCCGAACTTCAGCAGTTACATCAGCATGGTTATTGTGAGAAAGTTTTGGTTTCAGCACTAACTGGGTCTTGAGCAAAACTTGGCTTTTGTAGTCAGGGAACAGGAAATGGTTCCGTGCAAATATTTACCAGGGCTAGTAACTATGAATTTCACATTTACAATTACACTGATGTCTGCCTAGGGCAGAATGAATCATGCCTTTTCCTAACAGAATGATTTATCCTATAAATATTTGTTGTAAAAGCAGAACACACCATGCAAAGCAGCAAAAATATAATTTCATTACTTCAATTAGAAGTGCTGTAATTGACTTTAGACCTTGATGGTCCTATAAGAACTACCAGAAATCCTCTTACCCACTTTACACTGTGTCTGTTGAGTAATGTTTAAAATAAGGCTGTAATTCAGAGAAATGCTTCCCCTCGTTAAAATGTCAATAAAGTCCTTATTGTTTAAGGAAACTCCTGGTAGAATGTCTTGTGCTTCATCTGCAACTATTTCCTATTCAAAAGAAAAAAAAAAAGTAAAAAAAAAGAAAGGTCCTGGATCTCTTATATTTTCCTTTTTCTCCTACAATATTCTGCACAAATCTAAAGTGTACCTGGCAGATTGTTTTGTGTGCATGTGTACATCTGCGCACTGTAGATCAAGCCATCATACCACTGCCAGGTTCTTAGGGGCATGACCTTGAATTTACCCTACCTCTGCCTTTTGCTGTTGCTGATGGATTTTTTTCTTTAATACCTAGTGATTCATTCCTAGTTTTGTGGCCATCCTGAGGCACAAAGAGACCAGACACTTTCATTCTGGCTTCATTTTTATTCAGATTTATTTTCTACTGAGGAACAACTACACAATCAAGACAGAGATAGGAGTGACAAAGGAATGATAATCTATGTAGTCCAATAGCAAACTGAGAGAGAACTGAACTCACTTATCTCTACATGTATATCCTCCCTTCCAAAAATAGCTGTGAGATCAACAAAGGGCACTTAGAGATGTCTTCTCTGTTATGTTGTAGTGAGGATGATCAGAACCGTATTTATTGCAATTTTTGATAAAATTCTTTCTAGAAATTGACCTATGCACTTGTAGATTCTGCTTTCCTCACCTCTGTCATGTAGATAAAGCTGTCATTAGTTTCAGCCCTGCAATCCCAGTATCTGCCAGACTAAGAAGTGGGAGGAATGCCAAACCATGGGTTCTGCAGCAGCCAAGATGAGCTGAGAGAGCTGAGCCTTTCCTGTGAGCATTCCTTTGGAAAAGGCAAAATCCTTCCCCCAGTGTGTGGAGTCTGGAACGAATCTGGAGCTCTGTAGATACAAAAATTGAGGAGGAAAATGACTAATCCATTCAGATCTGGACCTCAGAGAAAGTTATTAAGAGATACACATGAGCTGGGGTTGAAATCTGGTGGTTAAAGAATGTCACCTGACATGAGTGAGAATCCCTTACATGCAAATGATACACTGCTGAAATCAGCTGAAGAAAGGAATTTAAGACAAAATCATGAATCACCACTTCAGGTCAATTGTACACAGGCAAACAGCCACCACAGGAAGGAACTGTGTTGCTGTGAGGTCAAATACATTAGCCCTGTGCAAAAGGTAGCAGAATAAGTGCACTTTTCTTTGCCTGTGAGATAATCCTACAATTTTGTTTTCTCATGGCATAGTTTGGCTTTCTAAACCAACCAATTTTAATGTCTAAATGTAAGAGTAACTTCTCAATCCCTTATCTTACCCCACATTTTCATATTATTAATTTCTGTGTTTTATTTATTTTTAAAAATTTCAGTCTAAGATGAATTTCAGAAGAAAACTTTTTTTTTAAGTCTTGCACTTTACTTGGATTCTTATTTCTGACTAGCTCTATGGATGAAGGTCTATGAAAGCAGTTCTGGTGTTATGTATGAGAAATGTAGGAAAACTGGAAATTTAGTATTACATAGTGAAGACTCTGAGGCACATGCACTCAGCTTAATCTGACAAAGTATGGTGGTAACTAGTTGCAATTTTCCTGAGCTAGTATAATAAAAATACAATGGCTGAAGTGTCTGAATGCAGGTATATCTTGCAGGGAAAGTCACCTCCAAGCTGTTAGCTTTCCACAGCCAGAGCTCTTCTGAAACTCCCAGGAGGGTTCTGCCTGACCTGACTAATCAACAGTGCTGGCACCTCAACTTGTATTGGCACAGATACCAAGGAAAGTTGTAAAGGAGATGGGAATATCTAAGAAAAAAGAAGGAAAAGACTATTCAATAAGTAAAATCAGTATTTTGCATGAAATTCTATTGATTGTAAAGGTTTTCTATATCCATGAGGGGCGATGCGAAAGCAGACATACAATTTACGAGTGACAGTGCTTCCATTAATAATGCAAATGAATAAGCTATGAGCAAAATATTTTGGAGGCCTTCAGGCAAAAAACCTGCAGTAACAAGTATCAAGTCAGTGTTTTTATTCATTAAAATAAAATGTAGTAAATCTCCCTTCCTGCTGTGTTTCTTGCCTGCAGGATGGAGTGTGATGAAGGAGTCCTTTGGAACACAGGTTCATTTATGCAGCTCTGGTCTGTGTGAGTCAGACAAGTGGGAGACTTACAGCAAAACAAGGTCTCCAGGTACATATGGTTTTGAAAATTTTCTTTTCTACTTGGGTAAAATCAGTACCAAGCGAATGAGAAAGCTATGGAAAACCAGTGGGCAGTTCCTGATCTGCTATCCAAGAGGCAAACCCCCTCCTCTCTGGTAAGTCTCAAATCAATGTAAATTTTTAATTGTTTTATGTCAAGTTAAGAAAAAATTAACCTGTTCTCATACAAATCAGGTCAAAAATACAGTCTCAGGTTTTGAATGCTGGCCTAAATTTTTTGTTTGTTTTCCTTATGTTTGTTTGTGGAAAGAGTAATGGAGTCTTCAAAACTATCAAGTCTGACATTATAATTAATATATCATATTCATTTCATAACCAGTACCTCTATTTTAACTTTTTTTTTTTGTTCTGAACAAGAAAGGAAATATTCCTGGACTAGCTTTCTTGTCTGGCATACATGCCAGGGAAGAAATGCTCTGGTTTTCAATTTTCTCTCTGTTACTTTAAGGGGCAAAAGTAAATACATGTCCAAAACACTTTACTGCTTGTAAAGTCCTTCTGTATTTTAATGTGCCTCAGTATGACAAAATAAGAGGATATCTTTAAGTTTAGTAAGTCTCCTTTTCCTGTGTACTTTAATTTATTTTTCAGGCTTTTCAAAGTGACTGTGTGGCATTCTATACATTGTAAAAAAACCCTCTAGAAATGCTAGTCATGTCTCAAGTGAGAATAATTGGCCCTGACAGAGAGGAAAGTAGTAATTGGAATGAGAGTTGTTTAAATAACAGTTTAAATTTTCTTTCCTTACTTTTCCGATTATGTGCACTATAAAGCAGGATTTCTTTGCCTTGGGTGTTTCACAGAGTCGTTTCTGTATGCAGCATGTCCACAAGTATAACTCAAGTAATAAGCCTGGCTATAATTTGGACTAGACTTTGAGTTTTGCTCCCTTACATACAAATACACCATTCAATTGGTATTAACACTCTATCATCAAAATATTCAGTAGGCTGTAGCAGGACAGGCTAATTGCATCCTCTAATTCTTCTAAGTTATCATTATTTCTTCATTCTGAATGGTTGAATGGAAATTCAGATGCAGCATGGAGGAAAAACATGCTTAAAAACTTGAGCTATGAATACACTTCATGTTCTGCTGAAACACTCTCCTCACTGTTAGTATCCAAGGAAGAGTAAAGTTACTGTCTTTTAGCGTTTCCTCTGTGTGATTTCTGGATTTTTTTTTTAAATATAGGTTTACTCAGAGCTATGCAGAACAGGTGTTTTAAAAAGCTTTGGAGTATGTCAAGGTTTAGTACAGTAACATGACTGAGATTATTTTCCTATTGAGCACATCTGTCTCAAGCAGTAGATGCAGCCCCCATCTAAATAGTAGTGAGGGTCTGTGTGGTCACATCTGCCCTACTTCAAAATATTTATGGCAAATATAAATCAAGGCAGGGATGGACTTGAGAACCTGGAATGATCAAGTGACAGCTGCAATGGAACAAATGAAATCTAAATGTGCCCTAATTTGCAGTATAATATGTGAAGAATATTGTATGAGCTTGGTAATTCCCTACAGCAGCTTGAATGGACACAGCCAGAATGCATTAGCCCTGCTAATCTCAGGGATCACTTGTCTTGTCAACAACCTTTGATGTTTGTCTCCTGACCTTTATCTAAAACATTTAAAGTGTCTTAGATGAGTTGAGTTTGGTATTTGTTTTCCACTTCTGCTCCTTTTTTCCTTTTGTGTGTGTTTGTTTTTTCAACTTTTTTTGTTGGTGGTGTATTGGTTGTTCTTTCTTTAAAAAGGAAACAAACTCATAGGTGAAATTTGACTTCATTATGTGAGTGATAAACTTCTACATAATTCAATATCAAAGAATTTAACTCTTCTAAAGCAGTGGCTGGTCCACTTTTGAATAGTGGTTCTGAAGTGTCTGAAATTCAGGACTCAGAGTAATTTGAGTTCTTAATGCTATCTGAGCTGTAAAATGGAGACCAACAATTAAAATAGTTTATAACTCATAAGGCCATTTTCTGCATATCCATGTAAGTAAAAAAATGTGGACTCTTAGCAGATCTGTCTGCGTAAAAAATAAACTACCTGGGAATTTAAAAACACAACGATAACAAGATGAGATCAGTTTCTTCAACTTATCAATATTTACACTTTTCTCTGTCTACCTTTCATAATATAGATGATGTGGCATCAGCTACTGGTGTTTTTCCACCTGAATTTTTTTAGTGTTTGCAAATGTATTCACTAATTTTTTTTAATATTGACCTACATAAAATATATTTTTCTGTGGAAAATGCTAAAATCTGTTTGAATTTAACAATTCTGAGTAATATTGAAGTTAACAATAGGCAGAATGTGGAGATTTTGTGGAAATTTCTAACTTCAGTAGCAAAATGAAAATTTTGGCCTTTAGAAAATTTTCAGTTTCATTTTAATTTCTGTTCAGTTATATCAGTGAAACACCTTTCAAGAGGTTCAGTTCAGCTGCTGGTATCTTTTTCTCTCTGATGAATCTGGCCTCTTCTGCTGAACGTCCATGAGACACCAATGGCTTTTGGAACTTGAGGAGTTGCACAGACTTTGCCCAGATCTTCATCCAGTGCAAGACAAGCACTCTGACTATATTTGCTGTGAGCATCAGCCTCTCAAGAACATCATGATGCTTTTTATGCAAGAACTGGCAGTAGTTTTAAGTAAATTTGGAAGCCAAATAGCCTTCATGCACAAGGAAAAAATTGGGGTTGCATCAGACTGATTCCAGTCTGGCTTCAATATGCCTGGCCCTTCAGTATTGCAGATCAAGAGTTCAAGTATAAAATGACACTATGTTTTAAATAGGTAGTTTCAGTGTAAGCAGCAGCTGTAAGTGCAAAAAGCAATGATATTGCCATCACACCCCTAACAGTCAAAACTGTTTGGAAATCTCATTTGTTTTTCATTAGTTACCGCAACAGTTTGAATAAAATCCTGTTCAATCTCAGCAAAGAGTACTTTGGAAATGTTAGTCTGTTATTCTTTAAACAAAGTTCAACAGCTATTAACAGAGTACTTGTTTATGATCTTCTATAAATATTATGTTTCTGTACTTCTTTGAAAATGTGGACTTTTTAATTTCATTTTTATTTTAGTAAAAACTGTAAAATTATGACTCACCAGCTGCAGAGTGCCAAGACAGGATATTTCCCAATATATGGGGCAAACAACATTTTTATGTATTTTTGTTACCAATCATATAAAACCCAGCTTATTTTTATAAATGGCTTCATAGACCTGCATCATAAAAGTTGCATATAATTTTATCCCAGTTTTCAGGGGTTTTGGTGCCCATTACCAAGGAAATGTAAACCCTTGCGTTCCTGAGCAAAGGCGACATTTCAATGACCAGCAAAACCCACTCATTTTCATTTTCAAGAAGTGGCCGCCTTTCTTCTTCTCAGCCAAGATCTCACAACCTAGACAGAAAGTTGAACTCGACAAAAAAAGGAGCACATGCTGCTATGAGGTTGCAGTACAACAGCTTAAAAGGAAATTGCAAAATTAGCAAGGGGTGAGTGGTGGTATTTTTTCCTAATTCCTGAAGTGCATATGCTTGTGGCATAGCCACACTGATATCACCACTTACCTGCAAGCCATCTAGAAAAAGTCATACCTCAAATTAATGAAGGGAGCAAGCTTCCATTACATTACGATGGCTATAAAGCCTGCTGCAATAATACCTAAGTGGTTTTACCTCCAGAGCACTGAATGTGCCTGACCAGAAGGACTTCTATTGAGTTATTTGTATAATTAGCATGGAGACGTTAGTGAGTAGTTTAATCCCCAGATGTATATTTTATAATAGCTTAACCTTCTCCCTTATGGCTGCTGCTATTAAAAGCAGTAGATTTAAGACTTAAATCCAAATTGATTGAATTGTGGCACTACTTTTACTTATATCTAAACCTTTCAGTGGCATTTCTCAAAACTGAGTTTAGGTTTAGGATACACTAATGTATTCTAATTTCACGTAGCACCTTTTTTTATAACTACTTGAATTGTTTCATTTTTAAACTATGGCTGGATCTATGCCTATTAATTGGAAAAAACAAACAAACCTCATGCAAGATTTTGTCTCAAAGAACAGGCAATTAATTTAAAATTTGAAATTGAGTTTATGCTTTTTCTTTCCAAGTGGTTTCAAGGCATAATATGAAAACCCCAAATCTAACCTGAGTAGAAGGCAAATTAAATAACTAGGAAGTTTTTTCTTAAATGCTAAGAGCCTGAGGAATAAACAGGAAAAGCTGTAAGAGTGGTAAACAAACTCAGAGGAGAGGAGGTTAAGTAACTAAGCAAAGCATGAATGTGGAATTTATGCTGGGAGAAAGAAAGGAGGCTTATTTTAAAGGCTGATTGCCTTTTTATTATCTGTTCTAGGAAAATCCTTCTGTCGGTCAGAAAAGGAGGCATTTAAGGAAAAAGAGGCTTTCAAATACAGTCACATGTGCAAGAACACCAAATGCAGAAGAGGAATACATCTTTAGCAGGCAAGTAACAGGGTCCAATAAGTTGCAAAGAGTGATTTGGAAATTTAGCTTGGGTCTTAGCCAAAGGGAACTGAGCTATGGAAAGGTAGGATGACTGCTAAAGACTTACGGTTTGTAAGAGCCAATATCTGATCAAAGGGACATAAGGACTAGAAAAATGTCAGGAGCTTGGTTGGTCTTAGTAAACAAAGGAGAGTGGATTAGACTTGAAGACCCTTGACACTAAGTCACAAAAGTTTATGAAAGGAAAGACTAAGAGCAACATTACCTGTGACCTCTGTCTGTTGTTCCTTAGCTTTTAACCTCCAAAAAGAGCCTGACTCCTCTCTGGTGCCATCTCAGGTACTGTGTGCTGCTCTTGGGTCCCCCAGGCTGAACAAGCCCAACTGTCAGGTCAAGTGCTCCTGCTCCAGCCCCCTCCCATTGTGGTTGTCTTTTCCTGAACAGATCCTAGGGATTCCTATCTTGAATTAGGGAAACCATTACTGAAAGCAGCACCGAGCTACAGCCTGATGAGCACTGACTGAACAAGGATAGTAAGTTTGCTCACTATGGCCCTGTTGATAGAGTCCTGTGTATTTTTGGCATTGCTCCTGTTGTAGATCTGCTGCCCTCCAGGACTCACAGGTGTTTTTTAGCAGGACTGCTCCCCAGGCAGTCACACCTCAGCCTGTACTGGTGCAGGGTTGCCAGTCCCTCTCACGTGCAAGATGTTGAGTTTGCACTGGTTGAATTTTAAGAAGTTCTTGTCTTCAGGCCATTCCTCTATCCTGGCTGGGTCCCTCTGAGCAGCAGCGCTGCCTGTGAGCATGTTGCCTGCTCCTGCCTCCATCTGCTGATGTCTGAGGGCACATTCAGCCTCCTCCTACTCATCAGCATTGAGTCAGTGGGGGAAAGGATAAGGCAGACAGCACTGCACACACAGCAGTAGAGAGACTGGAACCAGGTAACTACTTTAAAGATGTTTTAGATAAAATACGTTTTAAAAAGTAACTATATCCTGAAACTATGTAAAATTATGTTTGATGTGAGAAGCTTCTAAAGCCTCACATTCAGTGGGACTGTGTAGTGTACTGGCTCTATGCTGGCTACAAGTATCAGGATCAACAAAGTTACTTCTGAGACAAAAATAATTTCGTGACATCCTTCTGGCTTGCAGGACACAGTATTCACCTTAATGTATTAGTTCTGTCATAAACTATCTGTTCAAACAGCAACATGGTGTTGCCGTATTTGGCAGCCCTTCTCCTGTGTTGCTGGGTTGTCATTCTCAGGCCAGGTACAACAGCGTCACAGGCTTTGTGAAGTACAGAAACTATATTTCTGTCTTTTTGTTTTGCAGAGATTAAAACAAAACAAAAGAGGATGTGAAAGGAATGAAATTTAGACACAAAACCATAAAGAAATTAAAAGATCTCTTTGCAGTTCATGAGGTGACTCTTTGCAGGCTCTCAGTAATTTATGGTTATTCCATAGTACTTTATAAGATTACTGCAATTTACAATAGGCTGTAGTGCTTGACTTTCACTCTGGATAATCTGACAGCCAGCTCTGGGACTAATCTTGGTGTGACAACAATTAAATAGTTCTTTTCTTTCACTGTTTCCACTCCCGCCCTTTATTTTTTTTCCTGTTGGGTTAAGTTGCAGTGCTGTCTTCTTAACAGTGCTCAAGATTACTTCCCATGTACATGACATTACTGGAATTTTTGACTCTTTTTTTCCCAGTTTTACTTTATATATTACACACTCCTATAGTCATTTTTCTTAAAGCCCAAAGTAAAAATAAGATTTGAACTAGTGGGAACATGTAAAAATCAGTTCACAATTAGTTTTCTGAATTCAGAAGCAGATTTTTATTGAGGTAGCTTGAATTTGCTAGTCAGACTTTGGGCAACAGCTGAAGTCAGGTCAGGTGAAATTCACTGTGCATTGGGAGGGAGATTCATACCTCAGCAACACTTAAAATTACACAGAATAAAGGGTTTAATTTTAATGACAATTATATCAGACCAGGTTATAACAGCTATGTCCAATCAGGGGATTGAACTCTGCTATGTGATTCAATACAAAACGTCACAAAACATGGAAAAAAAATATTATGTGTGAAACAATCAGCCAAAAATCACAGTTCACAGCTGAAATCAGGAAAAAACAGTACTTGACACAAAATGTATAAAATTAAGGACTAAAATTACAAGTGAATCTTTCAGGCAACATATATAGGACACTAGGAGTTTCTTTATGTATTAATATTCAACTTTCAGGCACCATCCCTATGAAGACCCTTCATGTAGCTCCCTCTAACATTACACATCCTGAAGTATCTATTAATAGGGAGCCCTGAGTCCTGATTTTCTGAAGGACTCTTGCACTACCACTTTGGAAAGCCAAGAGCTGCTCAGTGTCCATTTGAAGCCTATATTAATGTATTAATAATTTTCTTTCTTTCACCTTGCTTGCCACAGTCCCCAGTTTAACAGACATATTAGAATGGCTCCTGAGGCACTTTGCTCTCCACATGTGTTGTATGAGGGAGTTTAAATATGTCTGTTTTGGTGTGAAGATGCCTGAGGCTTTGTTACAAAGCTCAGTACCCCTCTGTCTAAATCCCTGTTCTCAACCTAGTGCTTTCCCTTGCCCTTGCTTTTATAAATTACTTTTAAATCCCCCTACAAGTTATCTAATAATAAATGCCAAATGGTCCACATATGGTAGACCTCTTGTTTTTGTTTTTCTACTTAATATTTACTGAATACTTGAGGTATATATGATTTAAGAGATTTTTATTGTATGTGGCATAGTTTAAGCAGTAGTCGTAGTAGTTTCCAAGCTGTTAGAGAAGGACATTCTGTTTGATCAAGAACATCTGTTTGTTCACCAGCTGTGCAACTGCAGTCATCCAGAAACCCTCAATTTCAACTCATCTTCCTATGGACAATTAAAAACAGAATCAGAAAGACAAAGGAGAAAGTACAGTCTGCCTGGAGAAGATACTAGGTGTTCTAAACAGGTTTCCTTTCCTAAGATGAGGAAAATTTTGTGACCATTCTAGCCATTCCCCTTCTGCTTTGTGATTAGAGGCTAAATCTTGCCATAAATTGAGAAAAAGGGGTTTATTTTGTGCAGGCAGACTTACCCTTCTTAATAATGTCTCCCAGGTTCAAGGAAGGAACCTGTTGGTGGTTCTATCTGAGACTATACAAACCAAACAATTTCCCATGGAAAATGCATGTTCATGAATGGTGGCTGTTATTCTGACTGAGGAGCCTCTGCCTACAATTATTTCTCCAGTTTAGTCAGCAAAGTGTTTCTTTCTCAGACCTGTGAGCTGCACCCATGATGGAACAAATGCCTTAGGAACAAGAAATGTCAAATTTTAAAAGTGGAATTCCTGCCTGAGGAGAGCCTTAACCTGTGAGTTAATGGTTATTCTGAGGGGATTGTTTCTGTTCATCTATGAGCTATGCATGCTTTACTCATCATACTTGCTATACCTGGGTGGTCTGGAGGAAGGTATAAAAAAATCTCATATATCCACTTGGATATTGATCTAGTATTTAACTCTTAGGGCAAAACTTTAGTTAGGACTCCACAGCTGAAATATCAGCAGATCAGTAGTAATTAATTGCACAGCTCTGTTTCTGAAGAGGCGGAGTTATGCTTGGAAATTATTTTTGGCTAAATCCTGCTCTGAGTTGACACCTGATCTGTGAAACAATGAAGACCTGACTTCATAGAATTGTCAATTAACCTATTTGTTCTTCTCAGCCTTAATTTTTGTCCTTTCTTAGCAGTTTCTTATTCATTACTAGATACGTACATCTATATACATATGTGTATATATATATATACATATGTATATCTATATATATACCTATGTGTGTATATATATATATTCAATACTATATACATACATACATTTAGATCTATACTTTGTATTAAACATAAAAAATAATTTGTTATCCCTGTTCTCTGAGATGAAAATTCACACAAGCAAGAACAAGCTATTAGAAACCAGGGAATGTTTTTATTCTCTGCAATAACATAAATGCTACACTGCAGATATTCCATGAGAGCTTACCACAGCATGATTCTAGAAGTCCAGTTTTGTTTCCAGATGATATTCATCAGCAAATACTTCCCCTTGAAACCATATGCAAATTAGAGTGACATATCTGTAATACTAGAAATGAAACAAAAGAACAAACTATAATTTTTCTCCTGTAGTCGCATGACTCTGCCCTTTCTATTGGAGCTTTGAATGAGTTTTCAAGAAAGATGTCTTTTCACTCGACCTCTTTCAACATCACACTTCATTAGAAGACCTCAGAGGCCCTATTTTGTTTTAACAATTGGTCAGAAGAAATGATCAGCAAAGTGAAATATTAAGGCAGTGTTTAAGGCCAGGTTGGGTGAAGCTTGAAGCAACCCAGTCTAGCGGGAGATGTCCCTGCCCATGGCAGCAGGATTGGAACTAGAGGATATTTAAAGTTCCTTCCAACACAAAACACTTCATGATTCTGTGATTAGCAAAAGGAAATCTGTAAGGAATTGGGAATGCTTTAAAATGGAAAGATGAAGCTGAGGGTAGATATAAAGGGGCATTTGAATATAAATGACATCTACAAAGAGGAAGTGATTAAAGTCTACTGCATGTTTGGTGTGGGTAAGGCAAAAACCACTAAAATTACAGCACAACATTAAATGATATATCAAGAAAAAGCTTGTCACTAGTAAAGACATTGAAATACTGAAAAATGTTGCTTAGGAGAGGAAACAATGCCTATTAACAGTTTTTCTGAAAGGGTAGATAAATGTCTGCCAGAAAATGGCACAGGTACAATTGATACTGCTTCCTGAAATCTCTTTCAGGTCTTTCATCTGATTTCAGACTATACAGTTAATATTGGCCCAGCTGAGTTTTGCTTTTATAAGAGCCAGTGCTTTGCTAAGCTGAAAGTTATATGCTTGAATCAAGCATAAGGATAACCTCCAATGTCTAGCAGAAACTCCACAAGTTTTCCTTTTCTGATTTCAGCTGCTTACCTTAGGTTTTAGAAAATATAATTACGGAAGCTGATCATTTGTTTCCTGGAAAGTGTAATTCTGCTACTGTATCAAAGGTGACTCAGCAACTCACATCTGGTTTTAATGTACTCTTGCAAAACAAAGTGACCACATAACAATCCAGCTTAGGGCATGCAAAGTCATGCGAGCTGATTACAGCCCTAAGATCCCTAATATTTTGAATGACATTTACTTTGATTTTTCCCAATATTCACAAGACAGTGTGATTGAGAAGTATTTTGATGACACCAAAAAGAGGAAAAAAGGAAGACAGACATTTTCCTGATTTTTTTTTCTTATAAAGAGGGAATTTCATTTATGTAAAATAATAGAATGAAATATTATTTTCATGGGAAAACTTCCAAGAAAGAACTGTCCCTTAAATATGAATACATATGACTTCATGCATATTATTTCAGGAATATTCAGATTTTCCAAAATCCACATTTCAAAAATGATAGCAGTCTGAAGAGTATCTCAGTAACAAGAGCATGACGAGGTTTTGTTTTTATTGTATTCTCATACTTTCTCTATCAAATGCACTGGGTTTCACTTGGCAGATAAATGTGAATTTAACCTCAAACCAGGGAGTTAAATTTGCAGGGTGGACTCAGACACACAGAGTCAAAGAAAGGGACTTTGGCAGATATCCAGTCCAACCTTCTGCTCAAAGCAGGATCAGCTCCTGCTCAGGCAGACTGCTCAGGGCTGTATCAGATGGTTCTGGAAAACTCCTGAAGGTAGGGACTACACAGTTTCTCTGAGCAACCTTCTCCACTACCTAGCTGCACTCATGTGGAAATATTTTTCCTTTCATCAAGTGTGAGCCTATCTTCATTCAGTTTATGACCTCTGCTTGTTCCCCAGCCAGCTCCATCTCCTTGAAGCCTCCCTGTGGGCACTGGTAGGGGCTGCTGCTGGGACTCCCTGATACTGCCCCTTCTCCAGGCTGAACAGCCCTGTCTCCACAGCCTCTGCTCCTGGACCATCGTGGCTCTCTTCTGCTGAATATTTCCTAGGCTATCAACATCTCTCTTGCATGAGGAGGGCCAAAACTGCATGCAGCATCCAGATGCAATCCCACGAGTGCTGAGTGAAAAGATTTATGACAGGGTAAACCCAGTAGAGGTACCAGGTAGACAAAATAGGAAGAAAAACCTTATGTCAATGAAATAAAGCACCTGCCACTGACTCGGTGTGGTAATGGTATGTGTTCAAGCAAAATAAGAACAGAGAAACATCCCACTGCAGGTTTGATTTGCTTTTTGGCAGGCTGGATATGGGCCGTTTCTTTCATTTAGCTGGTATGTTTTAATGATGATCATAATACCTTTTCCTCTGAAGTATTGCCATGTGGAGAAGGTTAGAAGGGGTGTTTGAGGTCAAAATGGATGTCATTATTGTATATCTTAGCTAGAAGTCTTGTAGCCATTCCAAAGAACCAATCACCTAAAGCTCTAGTAAATGAGTCCCTCAAAACTGAAATGCAAAAATTTAGTCTTTACTTGGTCAGACACTTTTATTACAGAACTTAAATCATAGAAATTGTGAAAATATATCTATGTATTCAGACACAAAACTTATAATTTTTTTCCTTTTTCTTTTTACTTTTTATTTTATTATGGGCCTGTCTCTGGAGCACTGTGGTTCAGAAGAACACCTGAAAGTGGAAAGAATGTGCATTATAACTATGGTCTTTTGAGACAAATTCAGTGGTAATGACTCATTTCTAAAGAAACAAGTTATCACTGTGGGGAACAGTAAATACTTGAGAACACTGAGAAAGAGAGGAAGCTGAAAGCAGAAATTAGTCATTGCTTGTGACCAGTTTGCTTCAGTATACTTACTGTGATTCAGACATATCAAGTGCTGCTTAGTTTAAGAGGGGAAGGCTCTCTGCTTTTGAATCTTCACTTAAGAGATTTAGCCCTTGCTGAAAGAAGCATGAAGCAGCTGTATGATAGGATGAGACATGATTGCCTTCATCTGTCCTGTTGTCATGTATGTAGGCAAAGGGCACAGTTGCCCAGACTTTCAGTGTGTGCCTGGGAGGCTGAAGCAAAAGCAGGGGCACTTGTAAGGGCAGACTCATTTAGCACATGAAGCTTGGACAGGCAGTGAGTTGCTTACCTTGCCATAATAAACTATGCTCAGTGTTTGCCTTTGGACTAAAAGGTTATCAGTGCTACTGTGTGTGCACAAAGTTAAAATCTGTTCTTTCAAACACTATTCAAAATTGTCATTTTAAATATACCCTGTAGGTAATGGCAGCTTCACCAGCAGTCAGTGATCATCACCAGCTAATCCATCTTGTCTAGGTGCCAGCCGGCCAGGAAGCAGCACCAGTGACTGAAGCAGTTCTATTCCTTCCTTGCCTGACAGTAAGGGTTTATGGGATGGAGAAGAAGTAAGTCATGATCTTTACTCTACATTTCACTTAAACCACAGAGTATGTTCTATTCCTTTGTTCAATCAGATTGTGAAATACTCTAGAGATAGGACTGCAACCAGAAATCCAGGCCTAGCGGGCAGCTACTCCATAGCATTTTAGAAATTACTATAATTTTTAAATTATTTTCTATATTTTCAAGACTTTTTGAGTTCTCTGCAGATTTCATTAGACCTGTTTTCTCTCTTCTTTCACTTATCACTGTGGTTGAAGACCAATTCCTTTGTAATGTAAATATCTAAACTATATAATTAAACACCAATATTTAAACCAGAAAATAATAAATCACCTCAAAACATCTCTAAAAGACTATGAATATGTACATTACTTGTACATCAGCTGTTGACACGTCTTGCCTTCCCATTCCCAGTGTCAGAAGGCCATTTCAGCCAGTACTTCCAGACTGTGAACAGTAGACATTTCTGTAAAGATGGTTTTTCAAGAAATATTAAGTATTAAAAGGTTAAAAACTAAGAAAACAGTAGCAAAAGAGAGAAAAAAAGTTCTCCCATCAGGCCAATTGATTCTAAGGGCAGGGTCACTGAATGTAGCATTATTTCTCCTGGTCATGTTTCTTTCCTACCAGAGCTCCAAAGTAAGCTGACTGTGTAAGCAGGATTGAAATACACAACCCCCTTGTGACTGGAAGCAGTAAAGCATTCTCCACTTGCGGTTTTCTTCAAATGAGCCTGCATGGAATATGTGTTTGAAAACAGTGAAACTCTTTATTAATCAAGTACTTCACTTGCCATGCCAGCATAAAGTTTCATTTATGTCAAAACTCCCTTAAAAATGGTTTGGAGTAGTGTCTTGTACACAGACCTTCAACAGAAGAAATATTTTTGGAATTGTAAATACAATAATCTAGGCAAATATTTGCACCTTTTGAGAAGCTGCTGCAAGATCTTTGACCATAAGTTAGAACTTCAAAATTTTACTTTGGTTTTCTACTGTATGGAAATAAGGACATTATATAGCACTGCACCTAAAATACAGTCAGACAATTATTAGAAGAGGACTTTTGCTATCCATATTGTAACCATGTTGCAATAAATGAGGTAGCACTCTTGATGTCCCTATAAGATGTGGTATTTAAAAGGAAATTCAGATTTTAATGTCTGCTTAATGTTAGCTTGAGTCTCTAAGTCAATACTGGTTGAGAATTCTATTTAAAACTATGGATAACTGCATAGCTTTAAAAAGATTTTTTTCTTGATATTGAAGCCCCCTAACACAGCTGAATTAGCAATATCCATTCACAACACCCCATTTTTCAGAACAAAGGCCCATATAAAATATATGCAGGTGAATGGTATTTTGCTAGATTTTTTTTTGTGAATCTGTGTGAGAAGCTGAAGAGGGCACAAGGAGGGTTCCATGCCTATCCACCATAAGTACACAGAGCAAGGAGAAAAGCCTGGAGAAGAAAGGATTTAACATCCTTGTAAACAAAGTTGCATTAATGAGATACCTGATTTCATTGCCTCTTATTTTTTTTCCTAACTGGAGACAAGCTGAATCACCTTGCACATTTGGCTGAACACTAGGATTAGAAATGTTATCAGCCCTATTGACAGATAAATCCAATGGACTGATCAGCCTGGACTCTGTTCTTAGTAGCATCACCTTCATGCTCAGCATTTGCAATGGAACCTGGAGCTGCCCTTCCCTGTAGGACATCAGGGCTTGAAATGTGATTCAGGCAATTTCAATCACATTGCTTTTTATCTAAAACACAGCAGCAGTGGGACATGTGTGTGCCCCCTAAGCCATGAAAGGTTAGTACAAAAGCCATGGGCCCTGAGTAGCTGTGGGGAGCTCAGCTCCACGGAGATGGAAAGGTGCAAAAGTGCCTTCAGTTCTCTGTGCACACACAATTTCATGGTGCCCTCAGCTTGTTCTCTATAAGTATTCCATTGAAGAACCATGGCTTATATCTTATGTAAAATACTGTTTAGCTGACATAAGGACAGCAAAGTATAGCTTTGTGTAATATATATTTACTTGCATGAACTGTTTTCTTTTTTCCACTGGCTAAAGAAAGACCAGCCAATGCTCATTCACTCACTAGAAAAGACCCACTGATCCTTTGACAGGTACAGCAGAAGTTATTTTTCATCGTGGCATGAATAGTTTGTTTTGTTTTACAAAAAAGCACTTCACACCAAAGCAGAGCCAGGAATTATCATTCTTCCTATGCTTGTACAGGTGCACTCTCTGAATTAGGCACACAGCCTCCGGTGGGCTCCTAATGGAGTGATGACACTAACACTGCAACAATAGAAGGGGCCTCCAGGGATGCAGGCTCTGGGGGGGCAGTCCAGGTAGGAATGTGCTTTTTAAGAGGGCTACAACTTAAAGCATTCCATGAAGCTGACTACTTTTTATACCTCTGTAGACTTCTCACTGCACAAATAAACACAAGTACAGTAAGCTATATCAGACTGAGGGATTTAAATCTCAGTAACTTGTGTGGGAAGAGCTTGCAAGAAGTCAGTTTTCAACACAGTTCACCACGAGGTGTGTGCTGAAACATCCAGCCCACAATGCAGATCTTCAGCTCTTGTCCTGTATCACTGATTCTTTTGTTGTTTTCATCTATACATCTATATAGCTATTTATTTATTGAAAAGGGGATCTGGACTCTACACACAAACTGTGTGTTTATGTGTGCGTGTGTTTGAACAGGGTCAAGTATAGCCATGTGAAAGAAGGAGTCATGGCAAAACTGTTTATTGCGACGTGTGAATGAAAGAGCTGAAGTATAAATAGTTGTGTGAGTGGCAGGGGCAATGAAGCCTGGTTTCCTGCAGAGCTCATGCTGAAGGCTGAGATCCCGTGCGGATTCACTGGTGTCTGGCAAACGGCGAGGATAACATTGCTCTGTGTGAGTGGGATCAATATGCTCTCTCTTCTATTCAGAAGCTTATTTTAACAAAACTTTCAGGAACTGGAAAGCTTGGAGAAGAGAACCCCTCTGATATATTTATATGGCTGTTGCATTCAAATGTGTCTAGAAGGAGCCCAGCAGCAGCAATAGCACATATACCTCAGATGCTTAGGAAACAAAAATAATTTAATATCACAAAATGCAATAGTAATAATGACAATGAAAGTCCCTGTTAGGGTATCTGAAACTACACTCTTCAATGTTGATCTACATATTTGGGGCTCATTTCTTGCTCACTGTTTCTGTTTGTGTTGCTGCAGAGCCAGGGGCCATGGCAGCTGCTCAGGCTGATTGTTGCACTGAAATGCCTCTGAAAGGTTGGTTATTATTCATTTCTTCAGCCCATTCAGCAGCCTATTTAACAAGGTACATCTAATTCAGTGTAACTGTGTGGCCCATTGACGTCTGCAGAGCCACCAACATGCTTGAACTGCAGACTTGTTTCACTAACTTGTAGAACTGTGACCTTAAGTAGAAAGTACATGCTACAACATGGACTGCGTCCATTCAAGGTACAGGAACATTTGGAACAATTTCAGTTTTTTTGGTGAACATAAGGATTCATGCTTCTAGGATCAATCTTTCCTCTGGAGATTTTTACCTTTGCAGAAACCACTGTATGTTTGAAAGCATTGAAGAAAAGTTATCTACCACATATTTCTGCTATGGATTCTAGGCTGGATAGAAGTTACCATTTACTGGTATGACCATGTTCAGGTAATGTTTCCCAGACCCTGGTTCTTTGAGTGACATTTTGCCAAGTGTCAGCTACCAAAAAGATGTAGTTCCAAACAGTGCAGAAGACATCAGCCACATCAACATTTTCCTCTGCAGCTTCTACATTGCATTTCCACCAATAATTGAGGCTAATGCACATTCATCATACCTTATAACAATTTGGTCTCCTCTGCTTTTAATTCCAGTCCCAATTCATTTAGCAGTAAGAATTGTGGATTGTGCTATTGTGTGCCTTGTGGCACTGAGGCACCTTCCTGAAGAGTAGAGGTAGCAAATGTGGGATGTGATAGTCCCCAGTGGGTTTTCACCCAAAGTAAATATCTTTATTTCTTCTGGGAAAGATGTGTGGGTATGACCTTTTTGTTCCATATGCATCTGTTTAGTTCTTGCATTTTTCTCTCTCTTCTTAATCCTTAATATCCTCAGTTACTGCAGAGAAGATAATTTTATTGATGTGGGTGAATGCCATTAGAGTGATGTGTTGAAAACATGATTTAAGAGGAAGTTGCTTGCAGTAGTTTGTAGAAGAATTATTTGAAAGGTTAAAAAAAAGGTTTACAACTAATCAGCACAGCTCAGCAGATCACTGAAGTGCTGTTTTGTTTGTCTGAGCTGATAGTCAGATGTCTGCAGCTAGCTTACACTTTCACAATGGTTAAGTGTTATGATTTGAAACATGCAGCAGTTCTTATTGCTGACAGGGTACAGCTGTTTGTGAGATAGTATGAAAGCAGTGTCACAAGAGAGACTGCTTCAGAGCTATCCAGCATTTTGGCCAGTTGTGGCACCGTTTTATAGGGCATTCATGAGCTCCTGTCCTGGAATAATCTGCATTCCTTGAGATCAAATGACAATGCAGGGTCATCAGCCTGTGCCTGCTCTAAGACACAGAGCATTACCCATTGCTGCTTGTGCTGCACAGCCACCTTAGTGCAAACTGTCCTGGCAACACGAGGTCACCACAATTGCTGCCACTCAGCACATTGTGAAGGTTAGAGTGTTTCTGTTAGGGTGTCAATGAAATTTAAATGTCATCTCATAGAAACCCAGTGGTACCTTTAGGAAGAAGAGAAAGCAACATGATGACTTTTCTGGGTCATCCCAATATTGGTTTTGTCCAAAATTAACAAGGCTTGGTTTTTTTTGTGACTTCTCTCTTGACAGCCCAGATGAGGTATCCCAAGAAATGATGTTGGTATTCTTGTGTTCCTTGTATATTCCACATATCAACTTACAGTCAATTATGTGGATTACTGGATTTCTTCCTTTAAACTGCATTTTGTCAATAGTCATAACTAGCAGAAACTTCAGTGATGCTCTTTATACTGATCAAGAAGTGAAGTGTTCAATCAAGCAAGGCAAATTCTCCATGAGCATCATGAAGTCACACGTGCCTGTCCTCACTACTGCAGACCAGAAAACTGCTGGGCCCCCTTCAGATGAGGATGCTCAGGCAGTGTAAAGTGTGCTAGCAGCTGTGTCACTCCCTGGAGCTTCAAGGGCAGATTTCATTTTGAGAGTTCATAGTTACAATGGCTCTCCAGAAACATTTTGAGGAGAACAACTCTTTGCCCCAAAACCCATATTTGGCACTCTGCCTATGCTGCTTTAGAGGGACAGATGGACAATGTTAGGGATATGCTTATATTCCCAATGGCCATAAATCCCTGAGAAGAACATTTTCATAAAATGGAAAACCTGCAGATTTTATGGAATATTCATATGATTTATGTATTTCATTTAGATATATATATACACAGAGAAAGAGATTAATATAATGTTCATTGACAGCACTAATAAGTAAATAATGGAATACATATAAAGTATACCTCTTGATTCTCTGAAAATTCTTGCAAATATATGTTAACTTTAGATATGCTTTAGTAGACTCTATTGGAGGAAAGTTCCTCCTGCACAAGGCCAGGTCTATTTTTAGGAGAAGAATTGAGGAATTTCCTGCAGGTGAAAAGGTGCTAAATTTTTACAATACAAGTTTTAGGGCCTATGTGTAAGTTATTCAAAGGTGTCTGGGTGATTTGGGATCATATATTCACTGAAAGTCACTGGGAATTCTACTCCTAAAATGCTTTTGCAATTTTAAAGATTTTGCCATAAATCTAACTCTATGTTTAAAATTAAGCTGTAGTGTATATACTTTGTTAAACTGAGTTATGTTATGGTGTAACACTTGTTTTCTCTTGATTCTACTCATTGAATATGTTCCAAGATGTCTTTTTAAATTGCTGATCCTAGAAGATTGTGCAGAAATCTGAAAACCAACAAGTTTACTTTGTCTCAGTCACCACTAAAAAAAGTCAACATATCATAAGGTAATAGTTTTGGTGACGGCAAGGTATAGTCAATTCAAGATAGCATCCATATGGAATGACTTCCATATCTCTCATCTGTAAGATACAACAATGGAGAGATATGATAAAGTTCAGCAGAATTACAGGAGACATACAATTTATAAATTCAAAACCTTAAACCAGGGAAGAGTGTCCTTTTCACACAGGAGTATAATCAGCCACATGACATTATAGTGGTCAAGAGCATGAGAGAGAATAAGAAGGGGTTGGAGCATTATGGAAGAGGGGATTATTTGTTGCTGGTCTGTGCACTGAACCCTCTAGAAACTGGGACCCAGTAAGATCCTGAGCTATGTTTCGTTGGAAGCCAGGAAAAGAAGTGGTGGAGAGGACTGACTTACACAAATAAGCTCTTAATACTTCTCTCTCACTCTATGAATTATCAAAATGGAGAGATTAGATGCAGTATGGTAGTCCTTAAGTGAATATTTATTGTTCCATAGATACTAAAGTGTAACAGAAGCAGAGAACTGCAAGCATACACTTCTGATTCATAAATACTGAGAAAGGTAAAGATTATTTAGGATTCTGGTATCATCAACTTCTTTGAGACCAGAAAGGTTGTGCACGTCTCCTTCAGGAA
This sequence comes from Drymodes brunneopygia, assembly GCA_013400955.1. Lineage (NCBI taxonomy): Eukaryota > Metazoa > Chordata > Aves > Passeriformes > Petroicidae > Drymodes > Drymodes brunneopygia. The sequence goes on along the minus strand of VZTZ01003501.1, from coordinate 1,509,561 downwards.
CTCTTGGTCCATGGAACAGGAAGAAGTAACTTGACATTTCTGTGAAAGGTATGTTCCTAAGGTTCACTGTAGTACTGACTGCATTGTCCCAAGCTCACCATGACTCAGAGGAAATTTATTCTTCTTTCTGTCAAACTGTGTTTGTAAGTTGAATTGTCCTTCAGCTCCTCCATAATAATGAAGGTATCCTGAAGCTATAGACTATTTTTTGTTTAATTCTTCAGCCAGTCTTCCCAGCAGCTGTGTTTCCTGACCAGCTGCCGTGTTGTGGGAGAGACATATTTTTGTTGCATAAATGCTATTTCAGTTATTGCTGCAACATTTTGGGTGCAAGGAAAAAGAAATGTTGGATTTCCAATTCAATACATAAGCTTTATTTATATCATTATTGGATAACACCCTTAGGAGTCCTCACTCAGGAGCTGGGACACAATAGTCACCTCTCTGATCCTGTTCTTAATTTTTGAAACAAATTACCTGAGACAAATTTCATATAGGGACTGAAATAAGGAGGAAACTCAGTCTTTCAATCCTAGTGAAATAAAGTAACTTGAAGCTGGAATGCTGATGTCACTTTCAATGCTTCCTAGATGACTTGGAACAGTCTTCTGTCCAAGGACCATGATGTTTGCTGATCGTAATTCCCTTTTTTTCAGAGATTTAAGATAAATTTCTCCATCCCAACAACTCATCCTCTTTGCAGAGGCATGGGAAGTCCTTTCTTGAAGCACTGGGATGATATTATACCATCCTTGAGTTCCTTAATGGGTGTGCCTTTAATTCATTAGGGGCATCTGTTCAGTACATTTGCGACAAATCTGGAAACTATTGTACATCACAGTTACACAGACAATGTTTAAAGAATATGTGTTTGAGAAATGTCTATTTTGAATGAAGTCCAGCCATCATAGAGCATTAAAACTCAATTTGAATTTCCCCCATGAATATACCCTCATGAATATTCCCTCTGCCACACAAACTGACTTAACTTGAATGTGAGCTCTCTAATTTGAAGCACTATTAATTAATTAATATATAAATAATATATAAATAAATATATAAATTAATACTGCTTTGTGTTGTTGTGAAAGGAAGGCATCTTTTGTAGTCATTTGTGCAGTTGTGCAATTGTTGAATTTTTCAGCTACTCCTACATATAAACTATATTTTAGTACCTGTGTAATCTACACTACAATAGTTCTCATTGAGAAGATGGAAATAACATGAGATGCTAGCTTTTCTCCTTAATTTGAGAAATTAAGGCGGGTTTTTGTTTTTTTTTCCACTGGACTCTATAATTGATTTATGGATTCCTATTTCTTTATATCCAGGCACAGAGCTTATGAATGGATATACAGAAGGTAGGTGCACTCTGCATGTTTCTCCTTCCAGGCAAAAGATTTCCTTCCGACCTCTCAGACATACCCAAACAGAGTTTAAATGTTGCCTGTGGAGTACATCTGCATGGAACTTTAGGTGCGTAATCTGCCTGGCATTCGGTCATCTGAAGTTTTAAAACACTTGGCTCTTAATGTTTTGGCTCAGAAGGAGGGATTTTGATCCTTACACATTTTATAACAAGACTTCAAATACGGTCTAGGGAAAATTAAAATGTTACCCATATATGGAAGAAAGTTGTCAGTCTCAGAGCATGTTCTAGATGGTTGCTTTGCAATGTCCAGGGGAAAGAGCTGGGAGTAGCTCATTTTATAGCTAAAATGAAAAATGTGGTGTTTTTCTAATATGAACAGCCCACTGAAAACACAGCCAAATATTCCTTTCAGTAATATTACTTTTCAGTTTATTTCCAGTTGTCTAACATGAGGCATTTAGACAGTGATGGCCATCTTGCAGGAAAATAGTTGAAGGCATCAAATGTAAATTGAGAATCTTCAGTAGGAAAGAGGTAGCATAATTTAATGCTATGCACAATGCATTTTGTTATCTCAAATATACCAAGTCAGAAAAAACCTCTCCCTCACAATTTTTTAATATTTTCGTGTAGACAAAACCTATTTGAGACCTATTTTCCATTGTTTAACTTAATTTGCAACAACAACTAAAATGTGATCTCCTCTGCTTATGCAGCTATGGACTTATTGGAGACCAAACCATAAGTGACTTGATGGACTGTCTGGGTCAAGCTGTCATAGAAAGGTTCTTTTGAATAAGAGTGTTAACACAAACATTTTGAAATGTTGACCTGAATTATATGTAGGAAGGAACAGCCTGGCTGAATGTTTGAACACATTTGAACACATCAGCTTCTGATAATGCACATTGTGTCATTCTACCTATAGGAACTGCAAGAGTCACTTCCCCCCCATCCCCATTATTGCTGTTTGGTGGTTTATCAGATTTTACTTGTGCATTAAGTAATACTCTGTTGACTTATTTCTGTTCCAAGAATAAGCAAAATTCACCCTGTCGTCCAGAGTTCCCAGCTATATAGAGATTGTTAGATGACTTTATTCACAGAAATTACTGAATATAATTTTCTACATTTAGATTTCATGCTACAAAAAGTACACTCTCTATAGATGAGCTTTAAATCAGAAACAATCTTTACCAAATTTGAACTCAAAATTATTCTTTCTTCTTAATAGAGATGTTAAATACACCAGACCAATAGAAGCAATAAATGACACTGATTAGAAGAAAAGATTAACAGCAGTGTAGTTTTGTTGTGGAACAAATTGAAGTTTTTATCCTTACAGCAGTTTAAATAACACACTCTAGGAGTACTGCTTTTTAATCTGTGTGTCGATTTTAGTGTTTGTACTGTGCCCATCAGAACAGTGTAAAAAGTGTCTCCAGGGTATGTAAGTGCCTAAAAGCATTTAAGATCCAAACTCAGGAAATGAAAGACCAAACTCCCCCACTGTGATGGAGCCACTTATTTTGGTATTATTTTCTCCAGAAACTACCTGCAATGTGAATAATAAGCCTACGAAAATCAAGGTATTGACACTTCTCAAATGCGCTGCAGAAGAGATTTATTTTGTCTTTTTAAAAGGATCAGCGTGGTCTGACTGTCCCCTGGACCTGGCAGCCTGATGGAAGCAAGGCAGGGGCTCACACAGGGTAGTAGAGGAGACACCATCCAAAAAGCAGTTTTGATCGATGGGGTGAATTCCTGTGCTAACATTTACCTTTTCACTCCATCTCTCCTAGAAGACTGGATAATCCTGCATACTCTTAAAACTGTAATATTTATCATAGAAATCAGGAGTAATATTTTCAAGGTGAGAAGCAATGGAGATTTCATGTGCTTATTGCTTTGAATGTGTATTCAGCCAATAACAAAGATGAACTATTCATCATATGAAAAAAAAAATTCCTCCACCTTCTTTCATTGCAACCAATAATTAACAGCTTCCATCATCTAGCATTAGTTGTTATTGAGTGATCAACACTACCGTCTGTTATAATATTTACTTAGTGATGGTAAACATCATGTTTCATAAATTTTATTCAGTTGCATCTTGGATGAATCTGGCACAAAATACTGCAACAAACAAAATCTGGGCTTTCATAATTGTGGATGTTGCATCCAAAACTTCTCATTATACCTGGCAGTAGCTTGGCATAGCATAACTAGGACGGCTTTATTGTGGCATTAGGCAAGATCAGAAATAGTTTGTAGAAGGATGATTTAGGGCTGCTGTCTGAGTGAGATCAGAAAATATATGAATTCCTTACAGAGTGGAGAAAAACCCCCAAAAAATAATAAACAAACTTTTTATTTTTAAGATCAATTTTAAAAAAAGTGTATAAGTATTAACCCCCAACAATAAACCATAAGTCCTTTGAAATTATCCCCCCTTGTGTTGTTTACTTGCTCTTTTCGTCATGATTCAAGCAATTCAACACATGTGAACATGTTGTTATAAGAATACTAGTTTGTTTTTGAAAACTATTTCTCATTATGAAACGTGTAATAATTTTCAAATCATACTTTTCAAAAAGTCCAAAGTATTACCACTTACTTGACTCTTAGCACTTGCACTTAAAAAAATATTTATATAGACACCACATACAATCTCCTGATTGCATTTCATGTTTCATATGAAGAAACTCTTTTGTTAACATCTTCAACTTTTTTGGGGATGCCTGATTTTATTGCTTTTCTCTGGACATTTTATTGCTGACCATGCTGTTTGTTAGAGTTTGGCTAATTCATCTCCCTGTGCTGGGCACTCAAACAGGAGGTGCTTGCAGTACACAAGCAACAGGAGAATACAGGCATGTGTTTATTTAAAAATGCAGACACATCATATCAGGAAGTCATGCACTCCAAAGTGCTTAATGACTGTGTACACTGGAATATCACAGTATGATTTATCATTGCAGTATGATTCAATGAATTACTTAATCACTTAAAGAAAAGGACTATAGTCCTGAATCAAAAAACTGTAATTTAATCAATGGAAATTTTCTCGGTCTGAGGCCACAGCACTTTTACCTGTGAAAATGAGAAAGAAAAATATTTCGTAGGTTTCAACCATTGTATTCAGAACAGAGTGGAAACTGAAAGTATACTCCTTTTGTAAACCTTCAGCAGAAAAACGAATCAGAGAGCAAAAGGTGTTCAGTCATTAACTAGAGGGAAAGGACAGATTCATGCACTTGGGACAGTAATCTTAATTTGTTTCACTGTAATTGGACTGTGTTAAACTACATAATTCTGTTTTAAGAAAATTAATATTTAAATCCAAATTGTTCTCTTGTAAAAAGCAGTGAAAAAATATTTAAAAGGTAAAGCATACGTTTTACTTATTTCCTCAAAAAAAAAAAAAAAAGAAAAAAAAAAGAAAAAAAGATAAAAGTGCAGTAAAATTCCTCCAAAGTAGTCCCGTTAACAGAGCAACGTTTCCCTCTAGTGGTCACCTACAAGCAGTCAAGTTTTCCCAAATTTCTATCCCAGAATTACGGTGTGCAGCCAGCTTTCCCGGAGACCTGCAGGCAGCTTTCCCAAAGAGGGCTTTGCAGCCCCCAGGATGGGAGAGCTGCGGCTCGGGCTACGGGCAGGGCACCTCCCTGGAACCGCTGGGCAGCTGCGGGAGGAGCTACAGGGACACGGGCAGAGCTGCACAGGAACAGAAGCACCTCCTGTCGTAACTGCTGGTATATCTGGTCTCTATTTTTTATTATATATATACGTATATCTCCATAATCCAAGTCATACGTCTTCTTTTTCAATTGTTGTTCAAGCCACTGAAGAGAAAATATCCTGCTTTGAAACATTTCTGAGCAGACTGGAAGGGGCAGAGAAGGACATAATCCATGTTGTAAGAAGCACTCGGGAGCCTGAGGAAGCCAAAAACCAAGACAGGCACCTGGAAGTCACAGGTCACGCAATGAAGCCATCTCAGCCCAGTGCAGCCACGGTGGAAATAGCAGCGAGCTCTAATTGTGATGAGCCCATATGGAACGTTTTAGAGGTGTTAAGTTCCTAATTAGAGATATTCAGGCCTCAGCATGCTGTGGTGCACAGATGTACTGCTGCTCAGAGCAAAATTGGAGCTAGGTAATGTGGGCGGTCATGATAAAAAGTGGAATTGATTGAAAACATTTACAAATACCAGACAGCCAGGTCAAGGAGGGGCTGTGCCAAAGTAGGAAGGTTTCTTGTGTCCTTTTATTTCTCGCCTGTTCTCCATTTCATTTAGAAAACTGTTGCACTTCTGAACCTTGGGCCCTATGCAGTGTTCAGAATGCTGAGTTTTATTCAGGTCTGAATTTTATGCTGAGAAGATTTTGAGTGAAAATGAAATGCGCTAATTTCTTAGGGTTTTTTCATGAAGCAGTAGGAAATGGCTGGAGAGAGGGTGGAAGAATGTTCATGTTAGCAAAGACACAGATAAATGTTCACACATTCCTGTTCTGATGGGGAAAGGAAGAGCAGGGGAGAGATTAAAGGAGTAGAGGAACACAGAGGAGGAAGGAGATGAAAGGAGCCCAGAGATGATGATAGAAAAAGGAGAGAAATGTCTCAAGCTTGCATGTCTTCAACTTTATAATGAATCTACAATAGTTGGCAAATGTGCTATGCCAGAGTTTTCGCGAAGCTTTTCAGACCCTCCAAAACTGATATGCAGACACAAGCTCCTACTAATAGCAGTTGTGAGCAAAGGCTGAGAGTGTAACATGACACAAGGAAAGAAGAAATTGCAAATACATTTTGCTGGACATAGTTCCACAAATTTTCAGGCTTTTGGCTGTTTATGAATTAAGAGTTAAACAAGAGTGAACAAGTTAGACTACAATCTGTCCCCTTGTTGTAGACCTTGGCACTGGAAATAATATGTCTCGTCATTAGGAGAAGTTAAGCAATATCTAATTAAACTGAATCCTCCCTAGGAAGAAACAAGCAACATTACTTGAAAAATTGAAAATTAAACATGATTAATTTTTTCTTAAATATCTACAGTTTTCAGATAGACAAATCCAAGACTCAGAAGCTGGTTCCAAATCCTGTAGGGAAGTTGGTTTAGCTAATTCTAAAGCTCAGCCAAACGGTGTCTCTGTGAAATTCACCAGTGAATCTACCCATCACTGAGTTTTGGGTGGATTTAGTGTATACAATTGGTCATGGGAGGGAGCAGATAAAGATGTGATTTTCTTTCTCAGCAATGCATGCTGACATTTTTATACACTTTCTCTTCTGTCAAATACCGCTGTATACTTTTTTCATAGACCATTGGCTAGTCTGAAAATCCTAAACTGTATATTCTACACTGATTCCTCTTGCCCAAATACAAGATACTATAAATCTGTCATCTTCCATGCCATCAGAACTTACAGCACTTAGACCCACATCTGCTTTTCCATATTTTGAACAGCATTATGATGGGGCTGAGGTTATGAGATTAACTGCTCATCATCTGACCAGCACCAGAGTACGCCTGGTCTGCTCTCTGTAAGCACTGGCAAATCTACTGTATTTTTGAAAGGGTTAATCATGGTAGCCTGCAGTCCATAAAGCAAAGATACGGCCTGTAGACTGTCTGTGATATCTCCTCTCCTCTCCTCTTTTCTTTTGGCATTTCGATCTTTTGAAGATCTATGCGTCATTAAGTGGAGTTCACAGTTTGTCCTCAAAATTCAAGCTTATTTAAAAAATATTGGGTATGCTGCAGATCTCCAGAATACAGCACTTATTTTGTTTGCAAATTATTAGGATTATACTGATTGCTCACTCTAAGATGACTAATTTGAGTGTATATCATATAAATGTGAATGTTTCTATCCCTGTGAAGAAAATGGCTTTAAGCAGCTTATATACTTATTGTTCATAAGAGTTTTAAACCCAGAAAAATCCCCGAAACCTTTCCAGATTTTTCTTCCCCTTGATAATCAATTTAATTTTTTCAGATTCACCATGTTGATTCCTGCCATGTAAGTAAGTTGCTCTTCAAGGGCTTTGTTCCCTTTAGATCTACAAGACAAAGATGATACCATGTGTATCTAATGCTGGAAAAACACAGTGAAAGAATGCAGAAATGTGTGACCATCTGGCTGCTTGTCCACTTGAGCACAGGCTATAGGGGTCACTGAGACCCCTCAGAGTGCTATTGATACTGGACCCTGACAGGAAACACTTCAGCTGGTCCCCACAGGACAGAGGTGAATACACTCTGAGGTGTGTTACATCTTCAAACGTTGGAGCTGGTGACAAACCAAAGGAAACTTCTAGCTGCTTCTAAATGCTCTTCCTCCTGGAAACAGGCTGAATGGTTCCTGTCCCCTCCTGATAATCTGTGGCTTGGGGAAATAAATATCTGTCAGAGGCTTTCTTGCCTCACTAACATCCCCTCTGTGAAGGACGAGTTAAAGTACCAACTGGGGGAATAAATTTTTAAAAATACTGAAGTCATGATGAAGTGAAGAGCATAAAAAATGTGTACAGTGCAGGCATAACCTGACTGCAGCTGATGAAAGCAGGAAAGGGACAGCACAGCACTGCAGGTACAAACCTTATGCTTGATGTGGATCTTTGAGTGCTTTCGCAAGAGCTTATCAGAGCTGCAGAGGGAGTTTAAAGAGCCTTAACCTCAAACTGGAGAACCAGTTCCTAAAGGTTGATAGCCCAAATGAAGGACAAAACAATTACCTGAGGAAAAGCATTTGTAACTACACAACTCTTTGAACTCTAATTCCATACATTCATTTCCGTGGTTGGGAAGCAATTATAGAAATAAGAGAATGGGATATGCTGCCCATAAGAATGCAAAAGTTTCCCAAAGGATTTCCCAGTTTTACATTATCACAACTGTGAACTCAGATGGACCTCACACAGATCAGTAGGCCTTCAGCAGTATCACCCACACACTGCCAAAAAATGCCCTGAGATATTGGTACCCAGACTGCCACATATGGTCTGTAAGTAATGCACATATTCATAAAGCCACAAATAAAGTACTCTACACACATAATAGTTTAAAAAGACAAAGATGGCAAGGCAAAAGACTGTTGCTGAGTAATTTATTTGGTTTTGCTTTTAATGTTAGTCCTTGCAAAAGGCAAAGTCTTTATGAATCCCATTAGTCCTTATGAACAACTTCTATCCCTGCCTGCCTCAAAATCCCTTCTCCTTTTCTTTTTTCTCTTCTGATTCTACACTATTTTCATATCTTTTTCTTATAAAGACGTATGATTTATACAGGAGTATACAAATGTATATTTATGCCTCTGCTGTTGAAGGATTATTGTGAAAATTTAAAAAAACTTCAAGCTCTTGAAGCAAAGATATTTCATAAGTATAATTTTTATGACTTTAACTAGATCATTTTGTCTAGATGTGGTGTTTAGGGACATGGTTTAGTGATGGAGTTGGCAGTATCCGGTTAATTGTTGGACTGATGACTTTAAAGGTCTCTTCCAACCTAAATGGTTCTATGATTATAGATTGGGGTCATTAAAGAAGGAACAAAGTTGGGTCAAATCCTCTCACACGTGACAGGATTTTGAACTTGCTTCTTGCCTCCTTAGCTGAAACCCAAAGCATTTGCAACAGTGAACAAAACAGAAAATCTATCATGATACAACAGTGCTGTCACAGAGGAGGGCTCTGGCTTAGATGAGTCTTGAGGAAAATGGAGTTCTAAGTGCTGCTGAGTGGGTGCAGTGGGCTAAGAAAAACCTGGACTGAGACCAGTGGTGCTCCACAGAAGACTGGATAGACTGGAGGAACCCAGCCACCTCCTGCCTGTGAAGTGGTCTGGGAGCTCCTTTATAAGTGATTTGTGCCTTGTGGCACTCAGCTGCCTGATGATTTTAGTCTGTGTCAGATAAGAGCAGGCAACTTGAATGACCTTGATCTTGAATAAAAAAGAAAAGTAAGGCAGCAAAGAACACGACTCCGAAATTAATCAACTAAATAATAATTATTTTTCATGATACAATAATTAGCCAGCAGGAAAAGTGGGGGTAGGAAAAAGAGTCTGGATAAATTAAAATTGCTGACACAAAATTAGGCTACAGCTACATTGAAAAGTACTTTGGAATAACAGTATAAGAACTAGAAAAGGAAAAATATAGACTGCATAGTAGAAGAAATATTCTTCCTTCCAAGATATTTAGCTGAGGAAGTTGTCTATGTAAAATAAAAAACATTTCAAATTATGCAGATATTTTTAAAATGTTAGGGGGAAAAGTCCATGGGCAAGGAGTTAAGGCAAATGTCAAGATATTTTTTCACTGCATACAAGGAAGCATCTGCTCTTTAAATTTAGTTTTGATATGAAAATTGATGTCTACCAGGTATTTTGAGATTTTGTACAATTCTTACATTTAAGTCATAGAGGCTTCATTAGTGTGAAAGGAAAAAAAGGTTTTTTTTCTTCTGTTCTAAGTGTTAATGCCATTTTCAAGAGCTTTATATCCTAAGTTAATCTAAATGCTCTAAATAATTTTCTGCTTTAAATTTACAGGTGGGCTTAGATTTAAAATAAAATTCTAATCTGTTATTGAAGGAAGCAACTTTTCATCCATAAACAAACAGTGTAAATTTTATCCTGACCTATATCTCTAAGGCCTAAACATGCAAAACTTTAGCTCTGCATACAAAATATATAGGTGTAGTTATGGTTGCAATTTTTAAAAATTTATTGTCCATGTAAATGCACAGTTATTACAGTAAATCACATAGTTTTCAGTGTTACAGAATGTCTTGAGCCTCTCTCCTTGGCCATTCAGCATAAAACCAGGTATCTGGAAGTTAATATGCATAATAAATTTGAATAAAAGTTGAACACATATATTAGAGTTTTCTTGTTTTACTTAATTTTTTTTTTAATGAAATGAAAAGGAGCAGCATAAAAGAACAATGTTGTTTCTGTGATAAGTTATATCCTGCTCAGGTTGCTGCACGTCACTAAGAATACCACAGACAGCTTAGTGGTTTGTTGAGACAAACTTCTCTGGCAAAGGTGATCTTACATCCCGATCACCCCTTGTTAAAAAGACATAAAAAGAAGATTAGCATACAGCCAGCAGGGCTCGTGCAGTGGATTCTCTTGGCTCATCTTGAAGTGCTCCAGTGAGGTCTGGCTTGTTTTTTACTGTTCAGGATCATTTCTTTTGCCACTCATGGAAGTCTCAATGATTTAAAAATAATAATAGCACAAATAGAACACATGACCTCTAACCCATTTCTCTTTGATTAAGTCTCATTTTATAACAAAACTATGACTAATGTCTCTTCCTCTGCCTTCAATAAACTATCATATAATCTGTCTATTATTCTTAATATCCTCTTGCCCCAATAAGACATTTGTGTTTTGTTTGGATTCCCCTGAATGGGGTGAATATTATATCTATAACCTACTGGAAAGCATTTCTTCTTAGACATATTGGCAGGGCTAATTTTGTTTTTACAGGTGTTTGTACTTGGAAAGGGGTTAGCCACAGTCTTGAAGGCTCTACCGCACTGGTACATCACAGGAGCACAGTGTGCTGTGGGTCCTTGAGCTGTTAACGGGAGGCAGGGAGGGAAGGTTAAATTAATCATTTATGCTTTATTTATCCTTTCTCTTACTTGTGGAGTCGGACAAGCGGATGCCAGTTTTCCTCAGCTAAGGGCTGTCTGTGTGACAAGATGTTTGATATCTGGCAAAGCATAATTTATGTGATTTATATTTTAAATAAAAAATAAAGAAGTACATAGGAATTGCTGCAGTGCTGCAGTTTTGTCTGTCAGCTGGACAAGCTAAATAAATCCCTTTAGCTTGTCTTGAGAAATTTTGCTTTGATTCAAATAGATGTACCATCTTGATACTGTTTCTTTCTCATCTTTGCTAAGATTTCTCTTTCCATTTTACTATGAAAATTCAGTCATGACTCAGTTTAGTAGATTTCCTGTGAGATGATCTGATGGAAATTTTTCTGGAGTCACTGATGCTAAACTTGATTCCAGCTGAAAAGAAAGAGTAGACAAAAATTAACGTGTCTTTCATCCATCCCTCCTTTTATTTTGGGGATTTAAACATGCAATTCCAAAATTTAAATTATCATAATTTAAAGAATATGTACCTATTCAGAAAAAAAAGTCCCATGAACTTATAAAAATATGATTACATTCCATCAAAAGAATTAGTGGCTCAGTGTTTTGCTGAATGGGATTTAAACACATGGTTAAGTGTTTGCCCACAGCATGGTCCTCAGCTATTTCCTCCTGAAAACTCTGTACTCAAGTTAGCTGAGCACCAAACAAACTTGTCATGTAGAAGGGATTCAGGAAACCCTCCCAAATGAACAAGTTATCAGTCAAACTTACTGCAACTGCACAGAAAATGGTTATAAGAAGCAGAAGGAGAGCAGAAATGAGCAGAGGAATCAATAGGCTCAGTCACAACATTAAGTTCAAAAAGGAAGTATTTGCATATCTCCTGTTAATGTTTTTCTCACCAGAGTCTCTTTAAGAATGAATTTCCAATGGCTTGTTTTGTCTTTTACTGAGCACAGTACAATCAGCCATGGGCAGGTACCAGGCAGGGTGAGTCTGGCCATGGAAGATGACAACCCTGTGAGAGAGGTGTCCTTTCCCTTTCTGATCTCAGTGCAAAGCACAAACCACAGCCCTGCAGTGGAACAGCACTGCTAAACCAGTGGCAGCAATGCCAGCAGAACTAAGCATCACTCCCAAAACAGGTCTACAGTGAAGTTAGTGTGGATCCTGTTTTTGCTTGGCAGTACTTTGAATAAGGTAGAAAGGAGATTGTTTATTAGTAAAATCATTGCTGTGGTAGAAATATAGTTTGCTGTCATAACTTAATTCTTTTTTTGGGGGATTGGTACTTTCCTTTGATACATCTATTGCCTACCTTGAGTATCCAATGTGACTAGTGATTAGATTTGCATATCAATTCCTTTATTCTTTGGCATGATACCACAGTAGAAAAACTTCATGTCTGCCTAGTGATTGCATATTGGACCATAAACCCACTGTATTTGCATTTGTGACTATAGTTTGAAGATAGAACTGTTTTTCTGCATGTACTCAGGAGGCAGTAAATGCTGAAGTAGTCATGTATATACTGGTGAGACTTGCACAAGTGTTAGGAGGCCATAAAGGGCATTTGAGGAGACACCAAAACAATGTGTCCTACATGATATTGCTAAGAAAAATAAATGAATGATGCTAAGAGGTTTAAGTTTGCCAGCAAGGACAATTTCTTACAGACGCTGAATCAAAATCATGGAATAGTATTTCAAGTTAAATAATATAATATACCAGGATTTCAGACTTTAAAATTAATATAATGAGGAATGAAGAAAGTCCTCTGACATATCTTTTCACTTTCACTTGGTCAGCAAAATTTTATTTTAGGCCATTAAACACAATGATCTGATATGTTTTACCCAGAGACATGCTGAAGTTGAGGGACACAGGTGGGAAACAATAATTTGTATTTATGATCACATTTATTACACTCTTTCCTTATTTCTCTGTTCCTAGCCACGTGTAGAAGAAGCACATTGCGAAGTGTGTTTCGAAATGGCTGCAGCTATGCTCTTATACCCAAAAGCACATTTTTTCTAGATGAGAAAACCAATTTTCAATGTTCTGGTTTAATTTCCTTTCAACATACATAAGTTAAACCTCTCTCAAAATGTCCAAATTTATAGCAACTACAGTTAAAATTTTTCTACCTAACTCCCTGCCTGCAGGTTTCCACTGCTGATATACAGCAGCTGAAGGATAAGGCTACCTAATGTTTTCTTAAAGAAGTAATACAGGGAACAAGAAATCTCTGTCCCTCTTAAAGTTGTTTCATCCTCATACTTTGTGAGTTTTCTTTGTTAATCTGAAATGCAGTCTCAGGATTTCACTGGTTTTGGTGAAATTGATGCAACTGTTTTGAATATCTTCACTACCATCATCTTGCTCATGCCCTACAAAAGCCATAGATACTTTAAAAGCAAACAAACAAGGGGATCAGGAACCCAAAATTCCAGTAACATCTGCAACACACATGCAGCCTTATTTTTATACATTTCTTTTGATCCTACATCCTGGATGCTCATCTGCAACACCATTCTCATTCCTCTGCTGTCACTGGGTGGTCAGACACAGATCCTGAATGGGTTAATACTTTGGCATCTAACCCACAGTTGTAAAGTGTTCATCTCAGATTTTGTACTGCTGTACAAATCATGTGCTCTTGAACAACATTTGGGTTTGTTTGTTATCTTGTATAACCTAATAAAGTAACAAAGAAATATCCAGGTATGGATGGTGTTCTATTCATAAAATCAAGCTCTTCAATATAATTATTCAAGAAGCTTTGACTCTGCTCTGCTGTGAGTCAGTTCCTCCTAGAGAATGTAGAGGGATCTCCTTGAGCAGCAGTCTGTGATCATGTGTTGATATACCAACGGGTAACTGTGAGCTGCCATTTCCTGACTTTCAGGTAGTACTTGATTTTTCCAGCTAAAATTCTTGCACCTTCCTACATAGGTTTCAACTTGGTGGGTAATTTTCTGGTGGTTTTTGTTTGTTTTGTTGGTTTTTTCCCCTTTAATTTCCTAGGGTTGTGGTGTTTTAGACTTCTTTTTAAAGAAGAAAAAACAGAGCTACAATTATACCATGACCTTCAGCTACAACACAGATTTATGCCATTTGCACCACAAAGTATATTGGCACATCAGCTTGCAACACATGGTCATTATCCTTAAAGTGGAAATAGTCTGTTAGGGGTTTCTACAGTTTGAGAGTGGCTGAAAATGGGATAGTTATGCTTTTTTTTTCTCCTCTCCTGAAAATTCAAAATAAAAGCAGGAAAATTGAAATTAAAAAGAAAGAAATTTCACTGCACACAGGATTAGAATGAATTTTGTCTGGTAAAGAGAAGACAATTTTAATCTAAGTTTAATCTCTAAGTTTAATTTCTGGTAAATAGCAAGCAAGAAAGATGATGACACCGCTTGAAAAACATTGGCAAGTATCTGCCAATGGAAGGTAACAGGCAATCAAAAAGTCAGGTCTTCATAATAATCAGTGATGTGAATTATGCTCTTGAAACCTACTTTGAAATTCTACATGTTGAAATCATGCATGACAAGAAATGAGAGGAGACTATTTAAATGAGATAGGCAAAATATCCTAACAAAAAGCTTAAAAAAATAGTCATGTTTTCCTGTGAAGTTCTCTTGGGGGCTCTGAGCAAATCACAAAGGAGCAATGACAATTATAATCCAGAAATATGAAGCAGCTTCCTAAGACTTTCAGGCTTCCTTTGATGCCACGACTTAAAGAATAGCAATAGAGCACCCCCTACATAACAAGAGATGAAAGTATTCCTGTTTGTCCCACTGAAGAGTTAGTATTTTACCTACTTTCTGGTTATTATTATGAATGTTTATTTTAGTGCCCAGTGATAGGTTTGACCCTGCATTAGACACAAGAGTAAAAGGCAAAACCTGTGTAATTTGCATTTTAAAAATATACATTTTAGGGGTGTGGAAAAGAGAGATGAAGGGATATTACAGAGTAAGGAATTATTTGAAGCTGCAACTAAATCTCTCAGTCTCGTTATAGGAGAAAATAAGTTGTGCAGATAGGTCTGAACAGGAGATAAGTATCTTAAAGGATCATTTCTCATTGAACTACTTGATGCAGTTCATGTCTTGCTTTATCCAGTGGTCTCACATGAAATTCAAAGTATAAGAACCATATAGTGTAACTGCTCTGCTGTATAACACATTGTTCATAATGTCCCAGACTACTTCTTTCAAAAACAACACTCAGCTTAGGGGGTCTGCCAAATCAGAAATTAATTTAGTGACCTCTCAAAATTTTAATAATATCTGCTGCCCTCACCTCCGGCGCCTCCGCTGGGTCCGGTGGAATAATGCCGGATCTGCGCTCTCCAGAGTTAAAGCCTCCTATTGTCACAGTGAAAGTTATATACCCAGTGTGATTTTGCACTACTTATAAAAGCCCACAAGCTGGCCAAAACAAACCCACTAGATGTGAATCAGCATTTCAATGTGTAAGAATTATGATTCATTATATTTTAAGGCCAAGATATAAAAAAAGGTGCTTGGCCAGAAATGTAGTTAAAAAACTCTCAGCATATCCACCAGGAGGTCCTGCTGTCAATCCTTAGCAGTAAATGGATGTTAAACTCTTCAGCAAAAGAGTAGCAGGTAATTGTGGATGGTAGCTGTTTTTACAGCTCCAGCAAAACTTATCAACCATTTTCCTTTCAAGAAATAAGTAGTCTTGTCCTTTATTAAACAGATGTATCTATTAACTGTAGGAGCAGGAAAATCATCACATAAAGACAATAAACTGTCTGTTTTTTTCTGCCTGCAATGGAGTTGCTCACAATTAAGGTGCTACACCAATTAAAAGTAATTGTTTCTCTTTGAGTGCCTGAATGCTAGTTCTCACACTGAAAAACTTTTCATTTTTCTTCATCCTAAGGAATGCTTTAAAATCTCTAAAATCAGTTAACTGTAACAGAAACTCACGCTGCTCCTCAATGCCACTAGTAATAACACCTGGCTTTCTATAAAACGTGCTGGTTTATGGAATGCTCCTATGATCAGGAGGAAAAGAAATGTGAGAAGGACATGTTCCTAATGAGACAGAGGACATCTGTGGGTCAGAGGACTACTGGCACAATGGCTCTCTGCTGCTGGTGGAGTCCAGCTGTGGCAGGGAGCCACTAGTGAAAGGTCAGACACAGGCAGTAGAGTGAGACACAAGAAGGGTGAAAGCTGCCAAATGGCCTCTGTGTCTTACCCCAGCAGAATGCTCCACATAAGCCTGGGAAAGCCACCTGTGCCTCAGTCCTGTGGCTACACAGATCCTTGGGTTGTGTAGGAGGTGGGATTTCGTTGCTCACGTGGTAGAGATATGAATTCTGTTGCAGAACTGTCAGAGTGATGATGGCCAGAGAGTCTCCCAGCCTACAGTTCTCTCTGCTCAGCCCCCATTCACCCCAGACCAAGAGCATGAGACGTTTCTTGGAAAAATAATAGGTGTCTGTCATTGCAGACTGGTGCCTCACAGAAGGATTTGAAGGCAAAGGAGAATTACTTATGAGGAGTTATATTGCCTTGGGTAGGATTGGTCCCTTCCTTTCCATTCAGGTTCAAAAAACTTTCAGCTACAGACCAATTCATATTGGCATCAGAGCAGTTGAAAATTAATTATGTCCACAGTAAGAAAATGTAAAACTAGTTGGAACAAGACCAGTAAAGTTGTTTTCTGAGTGGCCTTGGAGAAAACAGTGGGAAGGTGCTGGTGAGTAGACCTTTTCCAGAATCAAAAGGACACTCAAAACCCCTAATTAACATTGAAGTCAATAGTCCTGCTAGTATTACAGTTGCCTTCTGAAAAAGCAAATTATCCAAACACTTTGCCAGGTACTTGCCATTGATTTTGTTAGGGCACAGAAAGTTTAATGCAGGGACAGATGTGCCTCAGGAAGTTTTTACATCAGGCACACCTTTAATTTATCAATGGAAATTAATAGTTACTTTCTTGGAATAAGAAGGGTAATAAAGTCTGATTTCTGCCTATAATGGGCATGGTGGCCCGTTACAGCCTGGGCCAGGCTCAGCTTTTTAATGCTCTTGAGTTGAGGAGAAGCTTGAGCTCAGAGTTGCTGTGAGGCCTTGGAGGCACTGGAGAAAAAAACACTGGGAAACACTTCCTCTTCTCACTCCCAGTTAGGGGAATGAAGACACAGTAAAATATATCCAAAGGACACCATAAATAAGAATTTAAAAGGTGTATGAAAACTGAAACTGTCTGCCTCCTTCTTAGCTTCAGTAAGCAGTCGTTTCCTATGCCATCTTCCTTTTGAGATTAGATAGTTTCATTATAAAATAATCTCATACTATACTGAAGGTCAGTAGTGGAGGAAGATCTTAATCTGTCTCCTATAACTTGTCTTGCTGAGAGCTGCTCCAGTTTGTGAAATCAGTTTCCCACAGCATGAGGGCAGAGTATGTGCCTTCTGAAATTAAGAAGTCCCTGTGGTGCTGTTAATCAGTAACTATTTTTGTTGCATGCATACATTATATTTAATCACTCATCTTTGAACATTAGGGACGAACAATTCAATGAAAGATTAAAACAGTTCAGCTTTACAACAATTTCAACATTTTTCATAGTACTCCTGCCAATTGAAGGGTGTTTCAGAGGCTCCATCTCTGATCCGCTGTTAAGTAGGAAAAAGCTGGAAATGTTTTGGAAAACATTGCCTTACTTCTCTGTGGAAAGCTAAGCTTCCTAATAATGTTTTGAAGTGTATTAGTATAACAGCTATACCTTTTTCAGTTTTGGAATTCTGACCTAAAATTCCCCAAAATATTCAAGTAGAAATTCCAGACAAATTTTGTGGTAATCCTCAAAACATACCTGAGTTCAGACACAGTAAAAACATGCACCTGGTATGAGAGTAAATCCTCAAGCAAGGCTGTAGCTCAGTGGAGCTGTATGTGTGCACCTGGGGTCTAGATGAATGTGTTTGCTCTTAAATAGCTCCTGCCAATTACAGAAGCCCTGGATTGAAAGTGCCAGTCTCTAGGGCTATCCAATGCTTGTGATACATTATCAAATCAGTGACACACAACTAATGATGATGGGAGAAATATGCTCCTAGTATTCCCACTGGGAATTTTCATGGGCTGCCAAGATCTGACAGATATAAATTGACTTTAATAAAAGTCGCAACAGGAGAGCTGAGACCTTAATTACCAACATGCCAATACTCAGTGAGTCTGAAAGATTTTGGTCTGAATACAATTATTATTATTAGCTTTCCTGTTTTTAAAAATGGAAAAAAGGAAGGGGAAGGTACTAAAATAGAAAGAGAGATTATGGGAAAAGGAAGAGAGATGAACGTTTATGCTTTTACATAGATTTTTAAAAATAAATGTCTGAAGGTGAAGAAGATGACATCTTGTGTGATGACTTTTTTATATTTTCATTTAGGTTTCTCTTATTGTCTGTTTGCCTGTTCTTAGTTTGTGTTCCCTGCAGAGGAAGGCCAGGCTTCCTGAAGTGTTTGAAAAGTACTTGCCACAAATCTAGCCCCAAAAAGCATGTTTCTCATGACTACTGAGGTAAAGAACCTAAGAGACAAAATACCACAAACAAGGTTTAAAATAGTTTTTCAGTACTGCATCTGCAGTATGATAAATGCACCACACATGACCCAAGGAAGGAACTTCTTTTACAGTTAGTTTTTTAACTTGCTGCAGTTATTCTTAAAATTTCTGAATTGTAGAACTAGGCTGTCTGAATTACTTAAATTCTGACTTACTAGGGTGGTACAGTGCTATGAAATCTGTCTCTGTGGCTGGTAGCACCTTTTCCAAATCCTTAGTGGTTTTGTGGGCGCAAAATATCTTATCTTTGTGCAGATGTCTAGTATGGTGTGATCCTGCTTCTTTGTTACATTTTTTTTTTAGCCAATACAACCACATAGAAAAACCACTGAGATTTAAGTTTTAAAATAAATTAATTCATTTTTGAAGAAATTGGTTTCAAAGGGGATAACAGAACTATAACATATATGTAGTGAGACTTGGGGAAATATTTATTGAGACAGAAGAGATGGTGGTGACAGTCAGTCATTGGTCTGAACATTTTCCACATCCTAGTCACAAAAATATATATAAAAGAGAACCATGAATATAGAAACTATGATTAAACAGCACACTTCAGATATTGTTTTCCATTTTGTCATTTGCAACCTACCCATGTAATTACACAACTATAATCATAATCAGTCAAAAGGCTTGTGTATGTAATTCATATTAACCGTTCATGATAACTATGTGGATATGTTTAAAAGGATGGAAAGACACTGCTGAAGGAATCTGGAGATATGAAATGGTGTGGAAAAACACTAAAAGTAGCATTCCTTAAAAAGGATGTTTGTTCTCTGGCAATTAAGAATGTGAACTCCCTTTGCACTCACTAAACTATCTCTGAATATCTATGTAAAAATTTCCATTTAAAAAGGCTTTAAATTGCTTGCTGCTTGTGTTGTAAAACAATGACAGATTTTGGACATCTTTGTGGCATAAGTACAGACTTGTGCTTGGATTTTCCTTTTTCTCGCTAGAATTGTACATTGCTGCACTGATGCATCTATGCTGACTTCTGGCAGTCATTTTCCCCTGCTAATTTAAAGGTTTAAGCACATCTAGGAGTAGTCATATTAAAGAGAGAATTTTTTTCTAGAGAGCTACAGAATTTTCTTGATGAAGAGAGAAGTAAATCTGTATGTCATCAGCCCAGAATAGCAATTTAATGAATGGCTTTCCCCAGAGACAAGGTGAGCATGCTAAAGAATATACAAAGTACCAACCAAGCTAGTTCAAGTCCCTTTGGGATTTCACAAAGTGTAAAGTGTAAAAGCAAAGCAAGGACCCTGCCTATATAAAAAAATGTCTTGAAATAAATACCGGTTTTTAGAAAGGCTTATAAGAGAGGTACTAATCTTTTCCTTTGTTTATACCTTCACTATGTGACTCTGCCCCCTCTCTTCCCCATCCCTGCTTTTAGTCTGAGAGCAGTTCATACTTGTTACTGACAATGAGAGAGATACTCTTTTGGTCTTTTCTTCAGAGGAGCACCGAAAATCAGCCACCGATATGTTTATTTGAGAGCTGAGGCTAGAGCAGAGAAAATAAACATTGTCAATATGTTTGGTGTTAAGGTGAATGGCATCAGGTCCTCCCAGTTTGACTTGTAAAGTCTCAGCAACTATGTTGCTGTGTGCTGGTGTTTCAGCAGGCCATAGACTGGCCTTTAAAAGGAAGGGAAAAGTACATGATGTTTGTACAGCTGAAAACAAGATGAAAAACCACAGGCCCCGTCTCACACTCCATTAGACCCTAAAGTCCATGGAGTACTGCACTCAACACATAAACACTCAGTTTGTGGAAAACTTTTTCAATGTGTGAAAGAAGGGAACAAAGCCTGGAGTCAGAACAATGAACATCTATGTATGCAGTGAGCAGTCAGTGCAAAACGCAATGGCAATGCTCAGTTAAACAAACAGCTGATACAGAAACACATTAGTCACATTAATAACTCCCAATAAGGTCTCTTGGGAATGTATCTTGATATTCCAAGTGCACTGTGATGTGTGCAGTCTATAGATAATGCAGTTATTCTTTTCTTCTCACTTTTTATGAGTGGAGATAAGAAATAAAGCCTCTGGTGTATTCTGGCAGAGACCTTGGCACGAGCAATAGGAGGACCTGGTTTGCATGTCCTGTAGTGACATGACAACTCTTCTGCAATATTTTGTAAGAGTACAGTTAAGGGAAAAATATAAATAGACATTCAACCTTGCTGTACAGCTTTGTGTATTGCAGCTCTACTCTAAACTGTCCTCATTCTACTACCTGGTGAAATAACGAAATAGTACTGCCCTGTGTCATTACTTTGCAATAGGAAACATGGAATATGAGGAAAATGATAAACAGGGGTGTTACATTCTGTCATAAAAAACTCTTCCTATTTTGAAAAGAGCACTAAGAACTTTTACTATATTTTTCTTTGAACTCTTTGGGGCTATCTAGCTACAAATTTCCAGAGCCTGTACAGCTTATGAGTCAGATGTGCATCAACATAATGATACTAAGAATTACACTGCATGAAGCATGACCTTAGGACTAACAGGAAGGTTGAAGATAAGGTGTTTACAGTGTTTGCAGCTGATGAGCAGTCTGAGCAAAACACATTTGCTTCTACAGATTAAAGGAAATATTAAAAACCTTATTTCTATTCAGGCATCGGGATTGTTTTAATACTTTATTTGCCAGTATTCCAGAGCACCTGACATGTGCAAACAAAGAGGATCTCATTCTCCCAGCCAGCTTATTTATTTAGATATGGAGGATCAGCTGTTTAATTTGCATGGTTAGATGGTGCCAGGAGAGAGTTTCATAATGCATGGCCTCTTGTTCAATTACTGCACTTTGCCACTACTCTCTCACCTTTTAATCTAGGTGTAAGAGTTAGAGCTGCAGCAAAGGCAGGGTGAAAGGGGCATGGCAAAAGGGAGAAAATATACCTAAGTTCTACCAGCTGCTGTGAAGAAAGAGAAGCTGAAGGTTAACAGGAGTAGACAGGCAGGAAGCAGCCACAGTTGGGAGGAATCTGAGAAAAAGAACCAAGAAAAAAGTCACTTTGGGTTTCAAAATACCTCTCTCTTACCCCATGGGGCTTCTTTGATAACGATATAGCTTCTAATTAGTTTGTGGCCAATTAAAACCTATATATGGAGAAAATGGGACTTCTAAACCTGCCTGTTTGTAGACAGGGAGGAAACTGAATTGTAGGTGCTGAGCTGAACTTCGGTTGAGATTTTTCAAATATCAGTGATTATTTTACTGGCATCTTGAAACGGTTTTTAAAAGCTGTACATTAACCCTGTTTTAACAGGATAATTTCATGACTATTTTAAGGTTTGGTGTTGAAGAAGTAGAATTAGTTGGTCTTACAATTATTAGCTTCAAATGCCAGAAGTACTGAAATGCATCTCTTGCATCTTTCCAGGGTGCTACCATGAGCTCTAAAAGTCAAGCTGATTTTCAGTGATATGTGTGTTTAGAGGAGGATTTAAACAACCTGACTGCAGAAAATCAAATGTGCTTCTCTGACTCCTGCCCATGATCTTAATGCTTCTCTTCTAATTTCTGTCAAGAAAGTCTGAATTAATTTTGGTTTAGACTTGATTCTGGAGGTCAGCTTGTCTACATCCCTTTCTTCAGTTTTACACATCAAGAAAGCCAACAGGCAAAAATACACATTTTTGAAATCATATGCTTTTCCCTGGTTGGAAGCTCAGCTCAGGCTTCCATTAATATAAACCAAACAAATATAAAAAATATTATTGTTGACTAATGTGAGGCTGTGCCAGCACTGGAGGGATTCTGCACAAAGCAGGTGGTCATGGGCCACTCGTGCCACCCATGGCAGTGGGTGAGGGTCACTCCCTGGGCACCCTGGTACAGGGATGCTGCCTCATGGGCCACTGACCACTGCAGGTGACCCTGGGATCAGGAGCAGCCCTTACAGTGGACAAGGTCCAGCAGCCTCTCCTCCCACACTGAGCCTGCTCTGATGTGGGAGCTCTGCTTCACTATTGTACACAGCTGTTAATTTTTGTGACTTTATTGCAAATCTAATAATATAGTTTGTTTTGTTAATATTGCAGGAATTGCAGTTATTACAGGGTTCCTAGCTGTCAGGTTTTCAAGAAGTTTTGAAGCATGAGCATTTAATTCCTAAAGATGAAAAAATTAAAAGTGGTGTTTATTTATTTTGATGCTTAAATCCCACGATTTAAAAACCAATCTCCCTATTCAAAGATGACTCCAGAAAAAAAGCATTATAAATGTACTAACATGAGTAATATTACAAAGTTTTAAAATAGTTTTTTGTTTTCTTTCTTGCATTCAGTATTTCCAATTCATTATGAAAAAGAAAAATTAACAGCAGATCTCTGGAAGGTTTACCTTAGTTTTCTAAGGTAGTAAATGCTTTGAAATACAAAGAAATGTAAAGTAAATATTATCTGGGATAATACAAATGACTTCACATCTCAACCTATATTCTTAAGTTTTGCAATTTAGGATATATTTTTGTGTTTCATTCTCTTTAGAAAGAAAGGCAATGAGTGGCATTTGCTGAATAATGTTGAAACATTTTTGTAATGTACCTCCTCCTTTCTACCCCCTCTCTCTCTTTCCCTGACAGTATTAAGTCTGTAACACAGAAATCCTCACATTCTCCAGATGGTAGCATAAATTTTCAGGTCAAGTGATATTAAAAATAGATGATAGCCCAGACCTCATGAGTCTCTACAGAAAGACTAAACAGTCACAATAGGGAATATCATTGTTTTGGTTTTCTTTATGAGGTTTTATGTACTCAGCTGTTTCTTCAACGTGCTCTCAGTGCAGAGAGACCCTGATCACTCTGAATTCCAGTTCCACCTCACTTCCTACCCTTTATACTTTCTAAGCCCCATGCCACACAAGTCAAGGGAAATATATCCACACAGCTGCACCGTCGGCTCCTAATGTGCTCTGCACTGCCGATTCTCCTGCTCTGCACTTCAGAGTATTTATAACCGCAAATGAGTTCTTGAATAACCTGCTCTTATACCTCCTTTGGAGGAACACAGCCCACTCCAGGGCATTTTGTCTTTTTGATTAATGGATAGGACCTCTCTAAAAAGTCTGCTGAAAATAAACTCTTTTAAGCACAGGAAGTTATGAAAGTGCATCATAATAAAATACATCTTTGAGTAATCGTATTTTGCAGGCAGACAGTAGCTGCCAGCTAAGGGGTTGAGCTTGTCTCAGATGGTTTCCTAGCATGTCTATGAGGGACTATTAAAAAACAAGGTAGCTACAGGGTGGTACATAGCCCCAGAAGCTATTTCGTCTTTTATGTCTGGTTCTACTTGGGCCAGATCTTAAATAGATGTTTCTCACGTGGCCATGGGCATTTGCGGTTCAGAAAAATAACTTTTCAACCATGAAGGCTGCTTTTCACACCCAAGTGGAAATGGCAAATAGCCAAACCATCTGCATGGTTCGTATTTACACAGTAATAATGTTTTTGGGAGGAAAAGAAGCTCAGTGGCTTATCAGTTTCCTTTGACCTGTGTGTCAGTACTTAGATATTTTCTTGTTAATCCACATTTGGGCCTTTTTATTATTTCTGCGAAAGACAAAAGATAATATAGATAATAATTTTTCCCTAATGTCCCCTTGCAATGGGATGGATATGTCTTTCATAGGTCAGTCTACCTACCCAACTAGTCAGGGCCATTCCAGGAGAAAAACACTGCTGGGCAAAACACCAAAGTGTGCTCAGGAATTGCAGTGAGGAGCTACTGTTCCAAAATAGAGACAGGCTACATCTACCACAGCAACTTTAGCCCAGCAGGAGCAAATCTGGTGGGCAAAAGAATCGGTGCTTAGGTCCTGACACCCATTCTGTTCTCATTTCAGGGGTTTCCTTCAGCTTTAGTAAAGGCTCTGACCCCTGGAACAAAAGCCTGTGAGCATTTAGAGGTTTGATAGAGGTCTCAAGGTTTAATTTCATCTGAAAGGAATTCAGCTTGTGTGCCCTGAGGTTGCTCCACAATGTGACTCAGGTGTGGTATGTGGGGCCAGGCCATTAGATGAGTCTCTTAAAAGAAAATTCTCCTGATCTAAACCACAACATTAATATAAGCATAGCCAGCATGTTACAGAGCTGCAACAGAATTCCCTCCTGAGATGCTGCTTTTCAATTTCAATATTATATACCTAAATTTTAAAATCTCCATTCTGCAGCTAGGGGTGCATGACTGAGAAGACATGGCATCAAACACCTCAGTGCATCCAAATTTGCTCAGCAAGGGCAGATCTGCTCCATGAGATCAGGGGACACCTCTGAGGAAAGGTAACACCCTGTGGCCCCCTAGGCATGCTGTATAATGCCATGCCCATGAGTTACGCAGTAATGCCAAAATGCTCTCTCAGGAAATGATGCTGTGCTCCAGCCACAGGAATAGCTGCAGCTCTGAATGTAGAAAAGCAGTTCGAGGATTTTCAGCATATGTTCTATAAGTTATAACCAGACGACACCATGTTGCTGAATTGCCCTAAATTTCCATCAATTTAAAGCTGTTCAAGTTGGTATTTTTCCTTATTTGCTTTTTACCAGGGAGCTTTTCTTTACTGTGGGCTGTCCCTAATCAGAGAGATGTTCTCAGTTGTCAGGAGCCTGCTCTGAAGCTCATGTTTTTGATTGCTTCGTTTGTACCTCCCCTTGGTTCCTGTTACCCAGAGCAGCAGGCGGTGCTCTGTTGTAGCCACAGCAGCCCTTTGTATCACAATGCAGTTATCTGTTGAAATCTGTGCTCTGCTCCTCTGTTTACACTTCCCCATGTTTGCTTGCTTTCCAAACTGCTACCAGACATCAGGTTGCTGGTTTTAAGTGTCTGTCAACAGCTATCACCAAATCCTTTCCCTGATCAGTGTTTTGCAGTCTGTGACTGGGGAACATACTTTCCACTGTTTTTGTCAACACTCCTCTTGTTATTTACTGTTTATTTAACAGCCTAGTAATCTCCTCTATCTGTGCCTGCCTTTCTTTCCTGATTTAATTCATCTTCTTCTCAAGGATAGAATCAGCCCTTCCTGTCTCATAGCTTTCTTGTGTGCCCACTAGTTCATCTGTTCTTCATTTTAGGACAAACAGCATAGGCTTAACATTAAAATTCAGTGTCAGTAAATATTATACAAATAACCTTCATCTTATCAATGCTGCTTTCAGCTTATTTTGAGTTTTCACCAACTCTCCAGAGTGGAATATTTCTATGCCTGCTGGTATTACTTCTCCTGTGCAATCAAATGTATGAAATCACCTTCGGCATATTTTGTGCTTTAAAATATCTCTTGCTCTTAAGTAACAGAATTAGCAAAGGAAAATAGCTCCAGGTGAGATCTATACAGGGCTAGAGAAAAGGCATCTGGAAAAAAGGGGTTTAATTTGTGTGGAGCTGGGGAAATACAAGATTTGATGAGAGCCAGCATGATCAGGAGGTTTCAAGAGACACCTGAGGTTGCTCATTACTTCCAGTTGCTTCCAGTTCTTTAGTAATTAAATTTTGCATGGATTAACAGTTTGGGACCAATTTGTATCTGCTTCAGTAAATATCAGAACTGTACACAAGGGGACATCAATATTTTCTCTGTGAGAGAAAATTGTTTGTGGAAGGAAGATGGAAAATTATTACAGACATTTCTCTACCACAGTATGTATATGTCTTGATCATTCTACTTGTTATATGGAAAGTAATAAATTAGAATTGATCACATGGTAAATGAAATATCTTAAATTTTTTTTGTTGGACTTTTCCCTTAATTACATCAGAAGTTTAGTGCATGTCTTAGAAGCTGGAGGATCAACTGGACTAAAGGAGGAAGAAAAATCAACATATTCAGTTTAGGATGGACTTTCAAAGATGAATAGTACCCAGTTTTGAAAATAGAATCCTTTATAAGTATTAAACTCAATATTTAGAAAAAACATCATTCCTCTACTAACCAGGCCTTATATTTTTGTGATCTTTAGTTACATGGTTTTGTTGCATAGAAATAGAACCTTGTTTTGCAAAGGAGTTTGACATTTAGCTGTGTATTAAACTGGCAAAAAACCTGGAACATTTAATACTTTCTAGAAACCAGGCTTCCCAAATGTCTTCTTCTTTTGGTTTGATGATTCTCCATTTGACAGAATGGAAACATTTAATTTTCTTATGGTTTGTGTGGGCAGAATTTTGATCATATATTATATGACTATGAGGTAAACTAAGAAAAAATAAATGAAAAGTTATGTCAGAATAAAATTTGAAATATTAAATTGTGAATATAGCCTCAAGGCATGTTTTGAAATTGTCAGTACTGTTCTCTTTCTTGGAATGAAATTCCAGCAAAACAAACTATTTCTGTCAAAATTGCATATTACATATACAGGATTTGTTGCAGAGTTTTTGGCTAATAAACTTTGCAATTTTAAAATAACTTTACTTTTTACTGAACTTTAGGCAAAGAAAAATGGTTTAGTTTTTGAGATGGACCCTAAACACAACACCCTCCATTGCATACCTTGCATAATTATTTTTTCTGATTGTGTTAATATCCGAATTTTTTAAATTACCTATTTTTTTTCCCCTGTGCTTGACAATTGAATAAAACAAACTGGGTATGATAAAGACATATAAAAGAGAAATATTTTGGTAAGGAAGGCAGGAGAAACATTATTATGCAAAAGTTGTGCTTTTTAATATCCACCTGAGACTTTTCTTCTTTGTTTATGTGTATTTCACATCTCATTATTGATGCGACCTGCCACTTTCAGACCCTATCCAAGCTCATTTCCAGTCCTCTAAACATGGCCACATTTTCCTTCTGACTTCATTAAGATCTACAAGGTTATTATATTCAGGCTGCTTAAATGTAAGCCTAAATACAGATATGAAGGTTTGTCTTTAAGCTACACAGACTGCAATGAGGGGAAACACAGAAGTCATGTAGAGTTTAGGAAATACTTGCTGGCTCTGACAGGTACAGTCCCACAGAAGGCTTATGCATTATGACAAGTTCCCAGTGAAGTCAGATGAACTTGAAGAATGCTTTGAAAAATAACAAAGGGCGAAAATAGTTGTATGAAAGCACAGCACTTTTTTCCCCCTGGAACTGATTTTTATTGTTTAGTAAATAATAAAAGCAATAATTCAAACCAGCTAGGAGAATTTCAACAATCCAAAACCTTCAAAATAAATTCTGTAGATCCTGGAGCCAAAGGATGACAGCAAGAAGGCAAAAGCAAAAAAAAAGGTCCCACACAGCTCCTTCAGAGTACACCATGTATGTTTCACTGCTTTGAGAATGAATATCTGAAACTTGTGTTCTTAAGGGGGACTGTAGTTTAGCTTGGAAACATTTCCACTTGCAGCTTCATTAGTCTAGTCCACCCTGGTTCCTCGATGACTTTTGAGGATGGGGGATTGAAGAGAAAGATTTAAGAGACTCCAGAGTGCACACATGAGTTGTGGAACAGGACAGGACAAGATTAAGCACACTCACAACACCTGAAATATAACTGTGCACTAGGGAGTGACCAATCATTTGAATGGTTGCTCCCTATTAAATCCATCTGCACGTTTCTCAGCCTTCCTTAACATTTTAAGAGCCTGGGCTGCCATGCTGAGGCAGCTGTGAAGCATGTGCACATCCCTTTAGTGACAGTGAACCACAGGATATGTATTATTCCACATGCATATGACCTAAATACGAAAGGAAAGGAAAGGGAAAAGAGAAAAAGAAAAGAGAAAAAGGAAAACAAGTCTGTGGTATGAGCAAATACCACCTAAATATATCTACAGAAAATGTTTCATCTGCTATAAGTTTTGATATGATAGTCTATATTTTGACTCCAGAGTGTGATGACTGTATAACTTTTCACATGAATTTCGTTTTTTCCTGTCAAGGTACATTATTTTAAGAGTGACAATAACTTGGCTTCAAATGAGGTGAAACCATCACAGTGATAAATGAGTTTCTTGAGGAGGGCGGTTATACCCTGGGAATACACTTTGAAAGACCACACACCTCTGCTAAACTAAGCTTGTTAGCTTTGCAACACATTACAAATACTCCTTCTAATGCACATGGCAGTGTAGAGACCCGAGCACTTGACTTTTGAAAATACAGTGTATGTTTCATGGGGAGATTAGTCTTGGTTTTCACACTGGTCTTTTGTGCAAGCCGTAACAGCTGAACACTGCCTTTGTCCCTTCCTTGTTGTATGAGTACCTTTTTAATCTTTCAATTTTTTTTTCTTTTTTGTGTCAGATTCAAAAAATACAGGTCAGGTTTTGACATGAAACTTTTAGCTGCAGTCATCAGGGACTATCTCATTTACTTACTGTGTAGCTCATGTTGCAATACAGGGATAAAAAAGTCATGGCAAATAGTATCAAATTTTTAGAAGCATTTCAAGACATCACTGTAATTTTTAATGACACAAGCTGCTGAACTTCATGGGTTCTGTGATTATCTTGCTAAGACATTCTCATATTGCTCCCCTGACATTGTAGGCAATAACTGAAACCTGGAGAAAAAAGCCCTGGCATAACCCCTGGATATACAGGAACATGACTGCCATTCACCACGGAAAATATGCATCCTGCTGCAAGATTTACTTCTACTCTCTCACAGCTTTTTTTGTAATTGTTGAAGTAATGGCTCTGTAAATCTTTGAGAGTTGCTTCAAAAAATACCTGTGTGATGCTTTACTCCATTATAGCTTCATGCAATGACTTTAAATAGCATAACAGCACAGCTAAAAGATAGATTTATTTTTTCTTAACATTCGTTTTCTTCTTCAAGGAGCTGCCTGAGGGACAAACAGACTTGATTTTTCTTATGATTACATGCTGAAAGGATGTAGAGCTGGTATATTGGTAATGTACTTTCTCTGGTAGTGTTCTGGACAGAAATACTAAGTTAAGAGACAGATCTGACTGAGATACCCAAATCCCTATTCCTAAAGCACAACCTCTGATAAATAAGTTTTTCTTGTTCACTTAGCCTCACTCTATTTTCATGCCTTAGGAGAATGCTTTCAGGGCTAAGCAGACCTAAATATAATGCAAATGGAACTCAACTGTCAGGGGCAGTTTTTTGTAGAAACTCAGTCTTCTGAGCTGCTCAAAAACTTTTTCAAGCATTAGCTATAGTGGAGACTGAGAGCCTCTCAGGTTCTCATTTCTCTGTGGTGAATAACTAGATTAGCCCAGTGCTGAGGCACCAGAGCTTTCTTTGTCCCCAGTCAGACCAGGGGACTCATCTGCTTGGGCAGCTGGGACCCTGGATACAGTGGGAACTGCTGTAGCACTCTGACTCCTGTGCAGTGGTGCTGCAAAGCCTGTCCAGGAGCATTAGCAGTCAGCCAAGATCTGGAGGCAGTAGAATCATTGGAGATTTGTCTCTGTGTGGTCCCAAACCCCCCTTATCCTGGACAGTAGCAAACTGGTCATATTTAGAATCAGGGCTCCCACTGCCAGGAAAGCTTTGAAGTTAAGGAGGGAAAGTTTTCGCAGTGGGACATCTCCCTTCTGAATTGCAGCATGTCAACACTTTCAGAAATGAATGCAAGCCCTCTCCTCTGTGCAGGTCATCTCAAACCCTCCCCATACCTTTTGACAGATATTTGGAAAATGTTTGAAAGAAGGGAAAGGAAAAGAAACGGATCTCATACAAAACTTTGGCTTGAAAGAGACCATCTTCACATGTGTGTCTCTCCTCTTTTATTGTCCCTTTCTGGCACCTTGAGGTCAGATGTGGAGTGCTCCGGGGAAGACTTGAGGAGCTCTGGCTAAGCATGCCTGGCAGTGCAGCCTTCCCAGCCTTCCTGAGCCCTCAGCTGCAGGGGCAGCCTGGCTCCCTGTGTGCTCCTGGAAACCTCTGAATCAGCAGCAGCAGCACCCACCACTGCTCCCACAGGGACAGGTTTGCTGGGTGAGTGGCAGAGCCCTCTGTGCTTGCAGGAGACAGGAGACACGTTGAGACAGCCAGAAGTGGGAAATCAGAGTTAGCCCAAATGGCTTTGGACACAACCTATATATATTAAAAAGTACAAAAGTCTACATGAACTTTCTTTGTTGTTTGTTTATGAAGGATGGGGCCTGCCCATGGGGACACATGCCAGATATAACACAGACAGGTGCTGTGCAAACTTCCCACTGCAGCTCAGCCAGTGCCCCTCAGTCCAGGCTGGTTGTGGTCTCAGGGCCCTCATGATGGACGGAGTGGTGTTTTTATGAAGTGCTTGACGGTGGCTGCTGCCTGTTCCCACTTGCTGTACGCCAGGAGAGCAGAACACTGAGCCTTTCTGCCCCAAGTGTCTGCACTAACACCCATCAATTAGCACCTGCTTTTCAGGGCGGCCTCTCCTGCTGCCCAAACGTAGCCACGCAAGTGCTCCTGGCTGCTCACACCTGCTGAGGCCAGCCCTGCGTGCCACACACAGGCACTGGGTGAAGCTGGGTCAAAAGCTGATTGTAAATCAAGCCCTTATTTTACCTAGTTTCATCCCACTCGCTGAAAAACAACTTTTGCATTGGCATGAGAACTGGGCTGATGGCCACCAATATTTGGAGTGAAAGTGGCATTCATAAAGCTCAGCTCCTGGCTGGGAAAGGCAGCTCAGCATCTCAGCAGGCTGCTGGGAGGGGAATGCTGCCTCCTGCCAGGATGCACTGGGCTCAAACGAGAGCTGCGATCCAGAGCTGCTCTGCAACTATTTGCATTTGGAGTGTCAGGGAGGTTTTTTGCAAAAATGTGAGAGGTGTCTTTTTTTAGAGAGCTGCCACCAATACTGACTGGAAAACATCCAGATGTTTTCAGGATGAGGACTTTTCCAGGAGTTAGCTCTCATCTTTTTTGCAACAGTAAGTCCCCAGGTGCAGCTGTGCCTGGAGCACTGATTCCTGATGACAGTGGTGTGAAAGGCTGTTTCTGCAGGGTTTTCTGAGCCTGTGATAGTCTCCTGAAAAGCCTGAATTTCCTGGCACCCTTTTGCTGAGGTGGAGTCCAAGCTGGTACAGCTCTTGCAGAATCAGACCCAGAGGCTTCTATGCCTTTAACTTCAAAGCACTGCAGCATCTGTTCAGTTAGTTCATCCAAAAGAAGTGCAGTTTGTGTGCTCTGAGTTGCTCCACAATCTGAATCAAAGTGCAGTTAAGTGGGCACCACCAAAAGATTACCTTGAGAAATGTTCATTCCTGACCTGAAATAAACCACCCTTTGGAATATCTCTAAGGCTATTAGGAAGATTATCTTTCTATGTTTAGCCCATGTTGAGTACGCCATCTGTGCCTCAGTTTGGCCTTTTTTGTACTTTGAACATCTTAGGCTTTCTATTGTAGCCGAAAAATTCTAAAATACATATGATGTGCCCTTTATCCAGTGAAGGTTGGATAAAAAGCGGCAGTGCCTCCTTTGCTGTCCTTCACTGCAATGACTTTGTTGCTCTCTCCATGTTTCTTTTTTTCTCTAGTGTACACCTTTTCCTGCCCTTTCATATTTTCCTTATTTCCCCCTTTATATCACTTTTTTCCTTTTCCTTCCTGATCTTCAATCTAATCTTCTGTTTAGGATTGACCTTTCTAACTGCATAAAGGATTTATACATGCCCAGTATAAGTAGTCTTAACATGAACTTCCTACTGTTCATCATAGCTGCTTTTTGAACATGCTGGGTTTTTTTACCTTATCCTTAAATAATTAGATTTTTTGGACAGACTTGTAATGTTATTTATTTATTTATTTATTTATGTGCTTGGACTGTTGATAAATGCAAAATACTATGCTGGCAGTAATATACCTGAAACTGACTTTGCAAGTGTAGTTCAAGAGAAGGTTGGGAAATATTGAATGAGGACACTTACTTGCAACTGGTCAGAAAATAGTCTTTTTGTCCTCTTTCAGGGGAGAGTTGAAAACAATAAGGCTATTTAATCATCTAAGTACTTCTTTGGCTATGTTGGAAAAAAAATCCCCTGAAAAAAGAATGTTAGCATTTATAGGTGATGTTTTCATAAAGAATATCCTCAGTAATTTTGTCAAAATGGATGCTTTTCTGGAGTTTTATACTTCAGCAAAAAGCACCATTCCATTAAAATATCTGATGGAAATTCTTGACCAACTTGAATCAAAAAGTTCATCCTTTTTTTAAACACAGCTACCAATGCACTTCTTGGTCATTTTACAGTTTGGTCATTAGATGGTGCTCAAGAGATTAAATTCATGCTTTAGATTGTGTTTCCAGTTTTTGTTTTAAGAAGCTGTAGACTAGATGCAGATTCTGTTTCTTTCTTCAGAAAATATATGCAATGTGTATCTCTGGACTAAGCAGTGGAGGATTTACTCTCCATTTTGATGGGATCAAAGCCTTTACTGATTAACTGGTGTGATGGAGAACAGATACTGAGAACTACCACACTGACCCAAACTGAAAATATAGTCACTCTTTTGCTATGCCAATTAATCAATAAAATTATCATATTAAAATTAGTGGGCTTTTGACAAAGATCTAGGAAGTGCTTTTGTTATGATGTGAGACACATCTGAAGCTTGCTTCTTTTGGTTAAAAACATTTAAAAAAATTCAATAAACAGGGCTTATAAAAATATTTCTGCTCTTGCAGAAAAATTTTATGTATAAACATGTATAAAATTTTTTAATGATGAGAAAGTTTTCACTGTGAACCAATAATTTCCATGATGATTTTTATTAAAAGTAAGGCTGGAAAAAAAAAGAGTTCTTTTTTAAAATTTACCATATTTCTAATTAACACTACAAAGTGAATACACCATGGAGATTGGTCCCTTCCCATAATGTAACTAAGTACTGCTATGTGGTTTTAATTATTATAAATAAGTGAGGGATGGTTGTTTTCACAGCCTTTTCTCTCAGTGCAGCTCATAACCATGTTATAATGTCTTGCATGCAGACTTTTGATCTTGTTATGCCTCTGCTTTGAGCTGCAGATTCCCAAGGTGGGAGTGCACCATCTGCCACACAGACTCTGAAGGACAAGGTAATACAGATAGAGAGTGCTGGAGTGGTACCACAAGGAACTGTGTGGCCTCAAAATGTATCGACTTGGAGATATCAAGCAGGGAAATATATCCTGCTCATTTCTTCCTCACATCTTTATTAAGCCATTGTTGCAAAAAAAAGGACATTTTTTCCACAGTATATTTTGCTGTTGTTATGTTCTGAATGGTGTCCAAGAGGGGGAAAGTCAAATGAACCTGTTATTTATTTCCCTTTATCTGTGCCTGTGAAGCATGAGCTCTAGGCTGTGCATTTGAGCAGTAGGATTTAGGGAACAGCCCTATATGCATTTGTTTGCCATGCAGTTTGGTCAGTGTAGCTGAAAGTGTCAGGGCTTCCACTGATGTACCAGCAGAGATTTAATATTTAGCCAGGATTCTCACACAATGAATATTTTAGCATTTGACTTTATCACTATTTTTCCTGACTTTTTTTTCTTTCACCTGTTGCATATTATAGACTGAAAATAATGTTGGTGACAAAGTACCAATGATGTAGTTGCCATTAAAAGATTTTGAGGGCGTATTGCTCATAGCCTTTTGTTAACATCAAAATCCATAAAAGATGAAACACTTATAGGTATAAGGACCTTTCATGACATTAAACAAAGACTAGAAGGTAATTAGCACCTGATATGAGGATATTTTTCCCTGTTGACCATCTTAATTTGTTGGCAGAAAATGTTAACAAGACTTGAATATATTTTATATTTTGATATATATATATTTCTTGAATATACTTATATTTTATATGTTAACTGTTGAACATAAAACTATACAAATAAAAACTCAAAATTATTGCTAAGGAAGAATAGTGGTCATGTGTACTGATTAGGTGGAAGATATAGCTAACACTTAATGGGAAAATATTCCATACTGAAGCTTATCCTGAAACCACATAGGAAGATTCCCAGTTAGTGCCTTCAGTAATTTGACTTTTCTCTGTGATGGTGGTTGCAAATTTAATGTCATAGAGATCAAAACCTACATAGCTTTCATTTATATTATGCTGCTTTTTCCCACTTTATACAGGGAATTTCTAGGTAAAAATCAATGGGAGAATGTTTCTTTAACGGGGAAGTAGAACTAAGGTTGTGTTTGGGAGTGGGGGATAAAGGTCTGAAAGATGTTTGTCAAAGTATGTATCAGGTCTATTCACATCAGTTATGATGAAAAGGTTTTCCAAACAAAGAACACTTTGAAACATTTCCAAATTACATCTAGATTCTTAGCTAATTTTATTTCCTTCTGGAGACTGGTTATGAGAATTAATTTCTTTTTCTGTATTGTTTTAGATGAAAGTGATTGGGTTGGTTCATAACTTGGTGTTCAGTTTCTAATGTTATTGTGGCTTAATCCATTAATGGACTTGAAACTCAGGATAAAAGCCTAAAAAAACTTGCTCATGGCTCCATTTAAGCCATGGCAAAGGAAGCAGATGTACTGCATATTAGCTAGAACCTGCAGCTTCTCTTTATGTTCCACATCAGCTTGTGTGAATAAGTACAATCAAGCCCAGCAGTGACAAATATGAGTAAGATTGACTCATGCTCACTTGGAAATGAACATATCTTAGCAAGTTAAATGTGAAATGCTTTTTCATCCTGATAAGCACACATTTCCAGCTACCAGAGTTTTGTTACCCAGAGGTGTATGTTGATGCTGACATTTGAATAATTAACAGCTGCATAAACAGAGAATAAAATATGTAATTGAGTGCAGAAGGCACATTTGGCACCTAAATCCATTTATTCTCATACCCTTTTCCATTAGTCTCCTTCCATATTAAAGACCAAAAGGTTCCATGAGGAGCTATGTGGGAACTCTGTGGATGAAGACTCTGATAGGGGAAGATTTTTAATTCATCTCATCTCACAGATGTGTTGGGGAAAGGAAAGACTGCTCACTAAGGGACCTGTCCTGGTCCATCAGTCACTCCTGTTGCATCCATAAGCATCCTGCA
Organism: Drymodes brunneopygia; assembly: GCA_013400955.1. NCBI lineage: Eukaryota > Metazoa > Chordata > Aves > Passeriformes > Petroicidae > Drymodes > Drymodes brunneopygia. The sequence continues at coordinate 1,473,925 of VZTZ01003501.1, read as the reverse complement.
TCCATGCCAGAAAAACCTTATGGATCACTATTAAATAATAAAGAGAAAACAGGAATTCTGAACTCATGTCTTTAGGGTTCATCCACAGCTTGTGTTCACCCTCTCCAAGTCCAGCCCCTTATCTGAAGTGTCTGCTTCCCCAGTGCTGCCCATGCAATTCAAAGGAACAGATACCTCCAGGTTGCAGCTCAAAGGGCAGAGAAATCTTCACCCTAATTAACACAAAGTAACTCACTGCCTCTATCTATTAATGGTGAAAGATGATTGCTGTTGAAAACAATCACTTAGGGCCAAAACCTACTGTCTACAATCCATTATACCAAGTAAAATTTATTAAACTAAAGGCTTAGGGAAAGGGCTGTGTTTTATAGATCTAACTGAAAGACCACAGTTCCAAAATACAAAAGAATAAGAAATTTTTAAAAAACATTAAAGATAAGATGGTTATTTATTTGTTGGTTTGTTTGTTATTTTTGTAGCCTTCACAAAAAAATTTAAGCAGAAAGTTCAGGGTGATGGAGAAGTCAATGAGAGTTTTACCGTAGTTATTATTGTTGAAAGAATGAGAAATATTTGCCTTGCCAGGTATGGATGTACCAGAAGGTGTTAAGAAATATTAAAGCTGTTGCCTTTTTTTTTTTCCCTCCTCTCCTGCATTTACACAAGTTAATTAACACTGTGAATTTCAGGACCCTATCACTTTTGCAGCTACACTTGTGCAATAGCGCAGCTGCATGTGACCCAGTGTTTCAAGATAACTCATGCAAGTAATTAGAATATCATATTGACAGAACCTTTTTTCTTTTTTTCTGTTCTCTTTTTTTCTTTTTTTTTTTTCTTTTTTGCTTTCTTTCTTTCTTTTTTTTTTCTTTAAGAGTGAGTAAGGCAGAGAATAATTTGAGAAAGTCAAATTACATAAATCACCAGGAATCAGCTACTCTCATTTGAGGATTTTGGATGAAATGTAGTGCCAAAGAAAAGAAATAGTGGTGAGAACTTACAATAAATAATTGAAAGTGGAAAGTTTTTTGGTAGTCTAGAAAGATAAAATCTGAGAAAATATAAAATAATGCTAAGGGAAATTATGGAAAATACAGACTGAATGCCTTACTGATGTGTGTGTAGTACATAGATTTTTTAAGATCAAGGTCATGCCAAGACAAATCTTGCCTTGAAAGCTTTTACATTTTTCACATCATACAAGAACAATATTGGGTTCCACTTCCATAAAAATATTCCCATTCTTACTTGCTGACACACACTGCACAAACTCTCTTGTGGTTCATATTCCTCCATTACTGTAAAATACACACGGGCAGGAATGACCTTTCCTAGATGGAAGTGTTACTGACATGGATATCTAGCACACAACAGCACCCACAGCCAATGACCATTTGAAAAGACAGTGCCGTCCATTCCACAGCTATCTACAATGTTTTCAAGTTAAAATAGTTTGAGGTTTGGATTCTCTTTAACAAATGATAACTCAGAAGGAGTGAATTACTCACATTATTTCTCAGTAGACTATAACCAAATGTGTGTTCAGAGTAACCTAACCCGAGTGAACCACCCTTAAAAATGCAAGCCAAGCTGATCTAAATGCAGGGGGTTTGGAACAGATGAAAGAAGATTGTGAAAATAAGATGCTTTCAAGGGAAACAAGACAATCAAAATGCACCCTGCCAATCAAAATATCGTCCTGATTCAAAACAAATTAAAGAAAACACCCAAATGAACCCTGTAAATTAAATCTTGTATAGCTGCATCAAGATGTATTGTCTTAACTCCTTTTCCACATCCAGTCAGGGCAAGCCTGGCACCACAGATTTCTGGGTTAATTCTCAAAGAATGAAAAATCCTTAATTTGAACTGGCACTGAGGATCGGCCCAGAAAAATGCTTCCCTGTGGCATGTTGGAAATGAGGGCAAGAAAACAATAGTTGGAAAGTGTGGGAAAAGAGCAGACGGATCTCTTTCAGCTTAGTGTTTAATGGCAGCTGGCAGTAAGGTCAGCATGGATGATATAACACCAAGTTGGATTTTTCAGAGAAGGAAGCTGGAGGCTGTTCTGTTCCCCTTCAGGCGCCTCTTGGGTAATTGCTTCTTAGGTGATTCCAGTTGTACTTTGTTGTCCCTTACAAGCTTCTGTTACCCATTTCACTTTACTGATCCAGAGACCTTTTTTTCAATTTTTTTTTTTACAGTCTGCCATTTATGATAATTAAATATTTCACTCCATCCCTTCAGATTTTATAAATTCTATTTTGATTGCAAAATGTGTAGCTTTTAAAAAATAAAATACACAGATACTTTTACTCTTGCTTTGATACTTCTCACTTGCCATTTTAAAAAATGCTTCCAAAAAGCCTACTGATGCAACATAGGTCTTCATTTTAAATTTTTCTTTCACAGAAGCAAAACTATTAGATATGGAATCTAATCTTGTTTGTTTAAAGAAAACAACGAAGGAAGTTTTTCCTGTGTTGGGGGTGGGCTTGTTCTGTTTCATCTGGCCAGCAGCTTGGTGCACCTCAGCTTGCTTCTCCCAGGCAACTGGTGACTCCTGGGGGCCTCCCCCTTTTTTTCAGTTCTCCTGCAGTTTTTTGGTTTTGTTCCAAATTTGTACTGTTCTGGTAACTGGAAGACAGATTATAGGTTGCCCAGTGATGTTGGCATAACTATTAAAATGGAGAGTTCAGAGTTTTAACAAGTCAGTCCCTGACGAGTATTTTGAGAAAGGACAAATTAAAAATGTCTTTTCTTTTTTCTTTCTTTCTTCTATCTCTTTGCATACAAACTCCTGCCAAGCTGATCCCATAACTTCATTATGATAGCAGTTCATAAACTATTATATTGCCATTCCAAATCCACTGGATCAGGATGTCTTAGAATTATTTTCTTTGACATTATAGATTTCTGTATGAGGACAAGCTTGTTAACACTCAGAGTAATTACCCACATCAAACAGGCTATCTGCAGACAAGGAAAGACTATGATAATCAAAAGGATTGGAAAATTAAATGTGTCAAAATAGGTGAGGATAACATCAGATGATCATTCTCCTTGTTAAAAAGGCATTTGATGCAAATATTTATGAAACATTTCTGTCTCATCATGGATTTAGACTAGCGATTGCAATTATCTGGACACTGTTTGTTGAGGTCGGTTGTTGCTTTGCTCTTGTGGCATTATTTTGAACTTTAGATTATTAATTAGATTATGTCAATTATTAAAAATTTAGATTAAAATAATGAAATCAAAGAATATTAAAGCTATGCATTATAAAGTTGGTACTCTATAAAGTACCTAGGAACCTTCATGACACAAATGTCCTTTAGGCACAACACAAAAAATTAAAACATTGTAATGGATGAATGTGTATTACTCATTTAGTTATTGTTTTCAAGGATGAATTAAAAGAACTTCCGTGTACTTTTTAGGGAAATAACATCCTTGGAATATTTTCTTTATGTATATGAAGAACAATGTAAGTTATGTGACAGACCATCTTTTGAAGGAAGAACTATGCACATTCCAGAACAAAAGGTCCAGTAGACTACTAAATATAACTGAGAATAATGAGACTTAGTTTAAAATAAAACAAGATATAAAATAACAAAACATCTTGAAACTTATGAATGTTCTTAAAGTGATACTTTTTTTTTTGGCTTACAAAGCCTTTTTAATTTATGCTGAGTACTCTTCAAAGTACTCAAAATACTCTTAAAAGCTGGTGAATGGATCCCTAGTGTTTTTTGACCATGTGGTGGATTGCAAGACTCCAGTATATGGAGAACATCACCATTGATGAATGTACAGAAAGCCATTGATTTTGGACCATAAATAAAAATGAGGAAAATAATAAAATGATGGGGAGTTGGGGAATATGGTGTGATTTTGGCCTTATTATTTTACAGGGTGATGTACAGAACAAAAAAGAATTAGGCAGAGTTTCTGTGTCTGTGTGGTTGAGCTCTCAGCTGTGGCCTGAGTGCACCGATTTCGTGCTGGAATAACCTGTCTCATATTCATGGAAGAAGAAAAAAGCCCAGACCTGGAAAGGGCACAACACTGGATTGTGACATCTCTCAGGTCACACAAGCTGTGTTGTAAAGAATGTGAAGTAGCAGAAATTTCTTGCAGTGAAAGGATCTTTTGACTTGTGGAAGTAAAAAAAAGTTGTAGTTCAAATGAGCTGAGAAGACCTCTTTGAATTAATATTTCAGAGTCTGTTTTCTTCCTAAAAATTGACGTTGAAGAAATTTCCACAGACTCTACCCACTATGCACTCACATACTCACCGTTTTTGCAGGGATTGCTTCAATTCCATACGATGTGTTTAGGTCAAGAGTACCTACCTGCAATATAATTTTGCTATCATTAACAGCAGTGCAATTTCCACTGAAGCCACCATGGCATATTGCACTTGATGAAATATCTACTGTTGCCAGTTTCTGAGGTTCTGTCCTCATTCCTGATTGCTCCCCAACCAGGACTTACATGCTTGGTTTGACACAAGAGATGCTCAGCAGCATGTGTTTCTCTCTATAGGAACCCATATGGGCATGCAAGTTTCTGTCAGGAATAGCCTTTGTCACCTCTTGCAAAGAGATGGCAACCACTATGATCCTGTCTGAAAAATTAAAAATTATAGAGCTTGAGGGAAACTCTGCTTGCTTCCTGTATCGTTTTCTTTGCTTTTGTCCCTTTAAAACAATCTGAGCATGTAATTATGCACAGTATGACTTTTACAGTGATGGCCATGAAGAGCTACCTCAGAGTCCATTAATTTTTTTCAGCCACTTATTTAGATAAAAACTATATTCTTAATAAAAAGCAAGCAGTGCATATATTCTGTAATAATTCTAGGGAATGCTGGTTATCAAGGATTCACTTTTTTTTCTTTTTGTAGCCTGTCTCCAATATTCTGTTTCATATAGTTTTACAGCCACAGAGTTGGAAATCCAGAGGCTGTGACTGAAAAACGGGTGATGAAAACTTGGGCTTCAGATAAAAGCCAAAAATTAAACAAAAGGAATGGTTCCTTACCACAAGTAGTTTTTCAGCTCAGCAATGAGGAGGTGCTGACCAGGGATACTGCTTACCCAGCTCCTTGGGTTGCTCAGCAATTAGGTGGTTTGTACTGCATGGGCCATCTGTGTCTGATCTCCCCAGAATTTCTTACAGTACACACTGTAGTAATATTTGGGAACCAACAGAGGTTGGTGGTTCATTTCTGTGGCTACATAAAAGTTGGATCAAGCCTTTTCTGTGTTGTAAGCAAACATGAATCCAAATTCATTCTTGGTTATGGCCAAGATGCGTAAAGAGTCCCATGAAAGAAAAGCTTAGTGCTGCAGCAGAGTGAGATCTCAGCAAAAGATGGTATAGGGGGATGGGAAAGGTTGACAGGAATGTGATCTGGGAAAAATTAGCAGAGGTGGAGTTGGAGGATGGCCCTGGATTTTTGAAGGTGGGAGGTTGTAACTTTTGTTGGATTAATTCCCTTTTTTTGGCCTTTCTTCTTGCCCAGCAGTGAGTCCAACCACCTCTTCACCTTGTGACAGTAGGAAGAGGGTGCTGATGTACATCTGCTACCTACCTACCAAAGTGGCAATCTGTACCTCCAGCTTTGGGCCCTGTGGCAGTGCTTTCCTCACCATCCTCTTCAAGCAGGTATAGCCTCCTTCAAGACACTGGCTGTGGATGAGGTCTACACTCTTTTGCTTTGTTCCTCTGTTTTCTCCCTATCTAACTCACAAATCTCAGTGGTGGCAGAGACATTCTCAGTGGCAGGTCCAGCCAAAAGTAAACCCCAGGATTTAAACTGTTCTGCCATTTCACAGAACTGATCTTACAGAAATGGCACAGACAAGGCTGCGCTGAAATGCAATTCAGACTTAATTTCATATTTGCCTAGTTGCTATTGGCTAAAATGCAACAGTAATGCAGTGCAATAGAATACAGATAGATAGGTGTTGATTCAGTCCCTTGCTTTAAAATATTGCTTTGGTTTACTTTTTAAGTAGTGACATGTACCTTGTTGATAAATGGTTTTCTTTTTATTTTTCCCTTTTGAGTCAAATCAGATGTATCCTGTACTTTATAAAACAGCTTCCATCAACAAGCTCCATGGACTGAACAGTCCACAGCCTAATCCTCTACAGCCTGGGGTGGATTATTCAAGCTGTGGATCACTATTGCTAAGGTTTCCTGCTGCAACACTGTGCGCTGCAGAGCTTGGCAGGGTAAATGCTGCTTGCCAGTCTCTTGTTGATCTTTAAAGGAGCTATGTGCAAAAGTCCTCTTACAAGAGCTTTAAATACACACATCCAAACTTGTGACTCTTGTTATCGACAGCTTTGATTTTCGTATGCTTTAGGTCTCTGTCATAACCTGCTAATATGCTGACTGAATTAAAAAACAAATAAAAAAAGCCCATTAAATATGATGACACAGGAAAGCAGTTAACTAGTAATAAAATCAGCTTGGGGAGGGTTTTTAAAGGCAAAAAAAGCCAGAACTATAAATCAGAAGCTCTACTCAACCCACAGTAAGTCCCAAAGGGGCTGTAGGTTAAAATGGGTGCCCCAAAAAAGAGGAGATAAAGGGACCACAGAAAATGAAGTAGAACAGAGTACTTCAGAATAGAATGAGTACCCATTTATAGGCAACTTGAAGACAAAAATAAAAAACTCAAATGTACTGAAGATCAGAAAGCAGTGGAGAAGTCTGAGAAAGCAGTGGAGAAGTCTGAGATCAGTCAAAGATGCTCTCTGCAAAGTCTTTTCAATTTGACAGTGCTGTCATTTCTTGCTAGTGAGAAGCTGTCTGTGGCAATCTGAGGAAAAATACGCGTGAGGAAACTGTGCATCTGGTATGTAAGAACCTGTTTTTCTCAAAAAGCTTCTCCCCTACATGTGTTAAATAATGTATTGCTGTGAGCAGCAGGAGGAGCTGTGGAATTCCACTGAGTGCAGCTGGGAAGGTTTTATGCTTCTAAAATCCTAAACCTTCTGAGCCTTGTAAACCCTCTTAACAGTTCAATTTTTTTTTTTTTTTCCAAAATCATCTGCAGCAGGCTATTTATCCATCACTGTCTCATGCTCTAGTTGCAACTAACATGTAGCAACTGCTTTGGTAACTGCCAGATCCAGCTGGATTTACCAGCTTTGTTTTTAAACACAGGAGGCTGAACTCAAAGAAAATGCTTTTTGCTTTTCGTGATGCAGTTCTTTCATAAGCTGATCACAGTGCCAGGATATGCTTTCATGTTGTAGTGTCTTCTACCTGGTTCCAATGAGCTATACCTCAATTAAAAGCAAAACATCGCATAGTGCAAGAATGTGATTTTATGATTTATCTCTGTCCAAGGGTGTCCCATAGGCATAGTTACTACAGCCAGCACATCAGTAGTTTCCAAAGTCAGTGCCCTTTACACACTATATCAGCATTTTCATAGTTAAGTCAATGCTATATTTAGGAAATTTCTGAAATTCCTGATCTTTGTTCCCATGTGTGAAACAGTAAGTAAATGCAAAGCTATGGAGATGTCTTTGGCAGATTTTGTTTCTTTATTTTCTGTTGATTTTTTTTTTAGCCCATGTTGCTTTGTGTGGGAGGATGAGAGTGCAGAAAGATTAGACAATGCATGTTCGTGTTATTGTCTGAAACAATCAATATATGTGTTTTCTGTAGTCACTGTTTCTTTTGAGCTTGCCAGAACTTATTATGCCTCAGGAAACATCATCTTGCTAAAGAGTACACTTGTGTCAGTGAATATAAAGCAGCAGAAAATATTCAAGAGAATATGCCTTTCAAGTCTGTTATATTTTAGAATAAGTGGGACAGGTTAGATCTGGATCTTTATCCATAGCTGTACTTTCTGTTACCAGTCTTTTATCTTTCTTTTAATTTAAAACTATGCCTTAGAATGCAGATTTATTTAAGATTTAATTGGAGAGATGAGAAAACTAATTTTACTCTGAGATAATATATTCGATAAAAGTTATGAACACTTGAAATGGGAAGTTATGTTTGGAGCTTTCTTTGCACTAAACTAAATTAGTATACACTGTCTTTGACACTACAATTACTGTAAAGTCTAATCCAAATATAGCTGAGCCTAAAATTTAAAAGGGAAAACTACTTTATTTGCAGTAATTTGTATATTCAGACAAATATTTTAAAGCTAAATATTTAGCAGGTCTCAGACTTTCAGCCCTCATACTTGGTAGTTTCCCATACTTGAAATTCTGTTTGTGTGTGAATTTCTGTGTTTGTACAAATACAGCAATTACAGGGATGAAGGCCTGTTTGGAGGGAGAGGGCAGAAAGAGAGTTAAGTTGACAGGCATACAAATGTGTGCATGCTTCACAAAAACCTTAGAGTAAGACTCCAAAGAGCTTATCCATTTGTCCATTACCCTGAAAGATGCTAACTGAGATTTTCACCAAACTAAAAATAAAATTTGTCCTCAAAGAACTGTGCTGATGTGAGAAAAGCAGCTATGCAGAAAGAAGACACTCTGGAGATTATGACCCATGAGATATTGCTATTCCTTGATGGGCTTTAAAGTCTTGTTAAAGAAAATAAAAAATCTTACAAAAGACTGTGAGCATTAAAAATGTAAATGTCCTTACAGTTAATTACTTTTCTGGCTATTCTATAGTTTTATACTAAGATGAAACTGCAACATAAAAATATTTTAATGCATTTATTTTATCATTGAAATATGATTACAGGAGTTTTTTTAGAAAATAAAAATAGAAGTACAAAGCTGTATTTAAAACTGGCCTTGCTTGTCACCCAGAATTTTTTCCTGTTTCTTATTTCACTAGAAGACCTCTTAAATAATGAACAGTTTCTAGCAATTAGTGATTCCCTCAGGTAAGTGAGAATGTAAATCATAGCTTACTCAAACTTCTGTGTTCTATAATTTCTCTCAGAGCTAAAGTATATTTCTTCTCTGTAAATATTTCAAAAGATTTAATGTTACAATAAAATCTACACTGCAATGTTATTGACCTTAGAGATCTCATTTTAATCCTCTTGGTATTCCCTGCATTTACTTAAATCACTGTTTTACAGCTTCATTCTTATACCTGATGAATTCCAAGAGATCTATTGCTAATCCATTTGGAAAATGTAAATCCACAGAGTATTCTCTTTAATCACATTAAATTACTTTTATGTGAAAGAAGTTAATGGTAATTTAATTTAAATTTTAAAAAAAAGGACCAGGATATATTTTAACTTTGTACATTTCATCTTCTGTACATGAAGAATAAGATAGTGTAAGCTTAGATGCAAATGGAGGTTTTCTTTATCTGCATTTGTGATTTAAAACTACATTTGTTTTTGGGTGAATGAATTGATGGCTAGGGATGTTCTCAAACTTACATTATAAGCAAGAATATGTACAGAAAATATAATTGATGTACAAGGAAAAAAATTTACATAAAAGACCTGATTCAACAAATTACATTACTCTAGTCAGGAAGCAGAGACTGGATATAACAAAAATATCCAATTCATTGCATTTCATGTAATAAATATTCTGATTAAACTTTTCATGAACAGCCCATAAACCATTAAATATTTATGGGAATTATTTAACCAGTATAGGATAACAAATAACTCAGAAAAAAAAATTATATATTGTGGGTGAATAATATTCAAAGGCAAAGGAATTCATTTACTGTATAAGTTATTCATTGTGAATTATTCTTTTGACTACTGAGTGAGACTAAGAAAAAAAAAACATTTATTTTGTATATTTTGTTCACTGTTTTACAAAGTGTGTTACAGTCATTAAACTAGTATTATCCCCATTTCATACATGGATAAAGGTGAGGAATTTGGTAAAACTTAGCAGAAACCACAGATTAAGTCAAATGGTGGGATTAGGAACAGAAGTTTAATTCTTGCCTTAATTTTTTAGTCTCTGCTCAGTAAATAATTCTCCCAAGTTGACTGTCTATTGAAGGAAACAGGGAGATGGGAAGACAGAGCTATAGGCTCAAGCACCAGGAATAGGAATTGCCACAGGTTCATGTGGAGATTTTATTTCAGACTGATGAAGCTATGGGGTGTTCACAACCCATGTTGGTGGATTTAGGATCCTAAGAGTATCCTAAACCTCTGGGTGATGGGAATTATTGTAGGCTTTCTGTTAAGAATATTCTCCCTCCTCCACCACCCCAGCTCTCTCACATTTCTCGTGAGATATCGTGGTGGCCTTCCCCTGCCTACTCTGGACATGAAGAGCAGCCTCACAGTGAGAGAGGAGTTACAGGTGTCAGTCACCCCTGGGGTCACCTCTATTCCATAGATGCACCTGCTGATGAAGCCAATGGAGTCACTGCAGGTGGAAGGGGGCATCTTTCTATTCTCCTACAGCATCTCCCGCCTCTAGTACCCAATTAAAAATATTTCTTTTGAGCCTGAAGGCTGAGTTGGACCAGACAGGTTGTTTTAAATACCTTAAGTGAGGAACCATAACTTTCCCTAAGTCACTGGGGCTACAGATGCCATAGAAATCAGCTCCTACAGAGTGCACGTGATAGCCTACTATAAAACCCAACTAATTTCTGCTCCATCATTTTCATTCTTGTGCTGCCTGATTGTTTATCCATCAATGCACTCCTTACCAGTCTGAATTTGCATGCCTAGTCCCCATTTTCTTCAGGACTTCAACTGACATACTCTTCCATCCCTTTTCTGTTTTCTTCTGGTGCCTTCTCTTGCCTAACCTGAATGGCCCCAGGCAGGAAAAAAATCTCACTTGCCTCTTTGCTAAGATATTTCACCATCCTCCAGGCCAGGATAGGTGTCATACATCTTGATTCTTCCCTTTTAGTGAAAGACCCTTGATGCTCATATAAAAAACTTTTCTGGCTTAGACGCACTTGACCACGCAAGCCTTGGTCTTGGTCGTGACCACAGGGAGTGTTCTCCTTGTCTGTGCTGGACTCCTACAGAGAACAAGAAATGGGTGAACTTAGTAACCCTTGAACAAAGGTGTAGCACCTATTTGGGCAGAATATGGTCACATACATACATTTTATATATATATCTAGATATGGACTGGTGCATTTAGATGTGTAGATAGTCTCAAGGAAGCAGAACAGTTTAATAAAGCTCCTCTCATAATCTTTTCCTTCTGTGTTTGCAGGGGCAAATTGGAGCTAATGCAGTGCTCTGTGTTAGAGCTGGTGGGTTCCAAGCCCATGTGTGGTGCAGAGATTGGAGCTGGTGCCCACAGAGCATGTGAGGGCTTCAGACTGCAGGGCTTTGGGTAAATGGGGTGCAGCTCACCCAGCTTCAAAGAAAACACAGCAGTCCTACACAGAAGCAAGAGTGCTATGAAATCCTCCTATCCACTGCAAAGCTGGCATTTAGGGGACACAAAATGAGGTAAGATATTAAGAATCAATAAGTGATAATAATTATTTTTCTTAAAGGCTGATCTCAAATTCTATATAATTTGCTTATTTGTATTCATTTTTTTCCCTAATCACTATGAGAATCTGTGTATTCTTTATTATTCTGTGGTTGTATTCAGTTTCACTTTGCAATTTGGATAAACAACACTAATTTTCTAAGAATGTGTTTTAAGGAAAATTTAAGAAAATTCAGGGGAAGTTGTCCCTTCTTGCCTCAAAGACAGACAGTATCAAATCCTGCAAATTTTAAAATTGAACACTTAAAAAACAGTACAGTATAGCATTCCTACCTTTTGCTAATCTTGTAAGATCATATTAAATGTGTTTCTCCCCTGTTTTGCTCTTGAAACGTCCTCCCCAGACATCAGGAAAAATGGACCAACTCCAGGTGAAAGTTTATAGAAGTACGTCTTAAAAAGTTTCAACCCCAAAAAGTAAATAGCAAAAGCAGTTTTCTGTCCTTCTGTCTGTAGTCCAGAAAAAAATTTTCTTCCATGTATCTGCTGCTGTTCGATCACATTAATTCCAGCCTAGATAAAATGGAAAGAAGAGGCTGATCTGTAGTTAATTATTTGCATCTGATTTTAAACTGTTCTATTTTCTTCAGTGTACATTCTACTTTGCTTCATATATCTTGCCTTTCACTGTGGCATCTGAGTATATTTGTTAAGCCATTTAAATAAATAAATAACAAAAAACCCACAAAGCCCTGAGGATTCCGAGAGAAATTGCTTTTCATGGAACACTTGTTTATGCAATGATGTGGAGTTTTGCTGCATAGTTGTGGGTGGTTTGGATACTAGTTATAGTGAACTGCCTGGAAAAATCTGTGTATGAATAAACCATGTAGACTTCTGTTGTGGTAAGTATTTAGGTACTTAAACACCACTAAGTAATATATGAAGCTTCTCTATCCCTCAATGGCCCCAGGTGAGCTTGTCTCTGTAGTGTACTTTGCTTGTAACTCTTTGCTCATCCTGTTTCACTGAGAGCAGTGATGCAGTTTCTCATGTACATAAGAACCACAGAGAAATAGCAGATGGCTGGAGAAAAAAAAAGGAGAACTGGGAATTGAAGAATGAAAGAAAAAGGAAGAAAATGAAAAAGCAGAATATCTAAAGATGAGTGAGGAAAGGGTATAATAATATAAGGTATTTGCTACTGTCCTGTCCCTCTCACTGCTGTAGCTTTGAGGAGGTTTTGCATTTGCAGAGAGGTCATAGTATCACTCATCCCACATGGAATCTTTCATTTGATTTTGAAACTTAGAAGAAGCCCAAGGTTGTTGAGAAAAGTAGTGGTAGAGATAAAAATGATTCAAAGGATATTCTTACCCTCAACTTCAGTTTAAAAAAGATAACATTGCTACTACAGGCTTTAAAGATGACAAGAATTTACTCCATCACCTGTTCTTTCCATGTTCAGAACTCAGCCATTCCCTTCAGGCCCTGTATTTTACCTGTGAGACCACAGGTCTATCGCCAAAGACTTGAGTTTTAATTATTAACTGCAAGTCTGCAAGACTTTAGGACTTCACAGCACTGAATCTCACACAGTTAACTTCCTTCTCCTTTTCATTTAAGTTTGGGAGAAAAAAAATCACTTTTGATAATTTTACACAGTCAGACACAATAAGATGTTCCAAGGGACACACTGAAGAGAATTTTTAAGTGGAGTTGTAGATAGATGTAATGTAAAGGTTTGTGTAAATATACCTAATATTTCTATAAGAACAGCCTTTTTCCTCTGCTCTTTTATCAGAGTAGAAGGAAGCCCATGAACTGCACTACAGGAGGCAATGTTTTTTGCCCCCTCCAAGGAATGATGTGTACAGCAGCAGAGCAGGCCTTGCTGCTGGGCTGGCAGGGGCACAATGCTGCTGCAACCTTACTTTATTTCTTAGTAAATACTTGTTTTGGTGTAAAGCACATTTTGGTAGATTTTTAAGAAGAGGAAGGAAGGTGGTGAGTTTTTCATGGCACTGTCTCTGTGATTTGCCAAGTGCTTCCCTCTCAAAACCAGAGCCAGAGTGTAGCATATCTTCTAGCAAGACTTCAAGTTTTATGTCAGGATTGTTCATGATGGAGAATAAATAATATCCCTGCATAAGTGGTGTTTATATTTAATTACCATTTTTGTTCTCCCCAAATTTACACATCTTTTCTGGAGACAGGATATTAACATATGCATTTGCCCTTCAAGAGCAGTAATTGGGAAGAAATCTATCTACCCCAAAGCACCACCATATTACCAGGACTTTTCTCACTCAGTTTTTATTTAAGGGACCTCAGAATATCTTAGTGGAAAGTTTCCCAACAGAAGATGCTGTCAGCCTATAATTTTTACTTTATAGACTCATTAACAAAATCTGACATCTAAATTATAGGTTCCACCTTTGGTCACACCAATAGTATTTTTGAGAGGACATGAATGACTCCAGGCATTTTATTTGTGGATCCAGATGATCTCCTTGGCTTCAAAAACATATTGAAATGAATATGCACAGCAAACAGAAATTACTGCTTTTTGAATATGCATCCAAATAACGGAGAGTCTGTGCAGCCACAACAGAATTTCAAAGAAGAGTGTCCCAGCATGAAAAACATATTTTGTGAATCAGTACAGTTTGGTCTTAATTCACCCAAATCCACAGAGCTATCCAGTTTACACTAACTGGTGGTCTGGCCTCTTTTGCTATCTGTCCTTCATCAAGTTTCTTAGGAGCACTGAAAATATATATAAACCAAACAAGGAACTTTTACTAGTGTAATGCAAGACAGACAGGGATTGTTGCAGCCATAAACAAAATAGCTGAGTGCCTGGACCAGAAAAGGCAAGGACAAAACAGCTAAGAGATTACTGAGAAAGAGAGGAGGGGGAAATTGCATTGGTGCTCCTGCATCAAGAATTCATCCTGTATCTGAAATGCAAAAGGGTGTGTCCCTGCCTTCACTAGGTAGATATATAGGTTAGGTTCCTTGGAATACATGGCAAATCCCATTTTATATGAGAATGATGTAGTCAATGGTGAATACACCCTAAGTGTCTGTATTTCAGTGACAATGTATATCCTTATGTGATTACATAGATACCCTAAAAAAATGACTTTCAGAAATAGAAAGCAGCATTGCCTTTGGTTGATTTTTGAAATGACCCACAGAACTCAGTGTTTTTAATAATCAACATTGCTAGCATATGAATAAAAAATATGTGTTTGGCTATCAATGCCTAGAAAGCTTTAACATGTTTATTTTTATTCTTAATGCAGAATCAAACTTCTTCAGAGTACAGTATGGTTACTCCTGCAAAGTAGTATACAGAAAGCTGCAATTTTTTATGTACAGTGTGATTTGTATTTTGTTAACTGACACTAATCAAATTGACCCATCTTTCCTCTAATGTTATGCTACAATGTTTGTATATAAGGCTGTTGGCTTTGTTTTCAATCTATCTTCACTGCATTAGAAATTGGTAAGTCATTTGGTACAGACACTGGGTCATCTAAACTAGATTCCATCATTCAAAGAACAACCCTCTTTTTCTGTTTAATTCACAGTCTTGAACTTGATGATAACTTCAAAACAGCAACTGCATGTGTTGCAAACAGATTGTCCATCTTTTGAGTTGGCCCTAAATTGTTTGTCTAGTTCCACTTTCTTAAGCAGTCTTCTCTCCTGCAGTAAAAATAAGTGTCTTTTGATAACAAAAGACATTACAGTTACTGGAGTCCCCTGTGATCTTTTTTCCTCATGGAGTGAATTCCCCAAAGTACTTATGAACCCTCTTGGGTTTGATAGCATGGCTTTGCAAGAGATTATCTATGGTAGGATTACTCTCAATTTCCAGCAGTAGAGCAGAGTTCAGCAGCCAAACCAGTGGAGTATTTACCACGAATAAACTTGGATGAGGACTTTCCACTGGCCCTGGGTTTGACCCTGCCAGTTCTGCAGACTGTGCCCTGCTGAAGAATAGTGATATGCACTGTCCAGAATGTGGCTGATCTTTAAAATATCTTGTGGTGCATTATGAAGAACCAAATGTTTCAGAGTTCAGGGAGCATCTGGAGAATGCAATTGGTCATATGGTTTGCTTTTAAGTTGATCTCTGAAGGGCAGGAAGATAGACTTGATCATCCTTATGGGTCTCTTCCAACATGAAATATTCTCTTATATTCCATGATTCTAAGAGAAAATCGGAGGCAATCTTTGTGAAGCTTAATGTTGGCAATGGCATATCAAAACAATTCTATTATAAATTATGCAATATTCTTATATAATAAAAGCAGAAAAATAGTTATTTTCACTCACTCCAATAAGCCTCTGAGCATAAAATTTTGCCTAATAAGTACTCATGCTTTATCTTATGCCTTGATATAAGAAGAAATAAAACATCCTCTCCTACTATTAGCCATCACATAGACTATTTTCTTCATTTTTTAAAGTGAGAAAAGAGTTACTACTCTATCTGTACTTTATGAACAACATCAGTAAATACTAGCATTCCTGTAGGTGGTTTCCTTCACAGAGTTCTACAACACTGAACAGTATTTTAAATATTTGGACTGGAAATTGGTTAGTTATTCCATTGTTTGTATATTAAAATGGGCTGATCAGGCAGTTTCTTGCAGGATCACATTTCTCCTGCCCCACAGGGAAGCTGCTGCTCTCTGGCATGGGTGAGGGAGTTTTCTTTTTTGCTTTCCTGCTGTGCTGACACAGTGTCCTGGATGTTCCTACAGCAGAATTACAGCTGTGTGGAGCTTGACCCAGTTAACATCCAATTTAACTCTAGAGAATATAATATTTTCAGACAGATTTGCTTTCCTTCCTGCAACTCCAGCAAAAGTTTTTCATGCAAAGGGCACAGAATAATCCTCCTTCCATAACTTTACCTTTTCAAATTCTCTGGAACTTCCCTTCACATGAATTTGCAGACCTTGAAGGTAGGACACTTTCATATTGAGAAAAAGGTCTACAGCTTTTGGTGTAGAAGACTGACTGAAGCTATTTCCATGAGAAAGGATGATCCAGTAGTACATTTTTCCACATTATACTGTTCTTTCTATCAGTTCCTTCAATTTCTAGTAAGAAGAAACCAAAGTTTTTTATAGATAGACAGTAGAAATAATCTATGTTTTTGAAGTTGGACAAGGCTGTCATTGATGACTATTTTTTATTTGTCTTCTCAATATTCTATAAGCATCTAGCTCCTAGTGGAGGCAGAGTACATAAAGAAAGAAGTTCTATCTAGGCCTCAGGGCAAACCCAAAACATTCAGGTTGGATTTGGCTTTGTATTCGTCCTCTAAAGCTCAGTGCATACTAAAATTTCCCAAAGACACCAAGGTTTTCTGTTGGGTTTTTTTTTCTTCTTTATTTTCCTTGGCAACTAAAACACATTTTACATAACCACATTATGTGCTTCACAGTAATATATGAGATTTCATAAATGGTATAAATGGCCTCATACAAATTCAAAACAGCACAAGAGTCAATAAACTTATATTGCAAGAACTCCAGACCACAGCAGAGAAATATCTGTCCCTTTCAAAAAAAGAAAAAAAAAAAAGCTGAAAACCCCTGAAATTTGGTCATATGCAATTTATTCACTGAATTTTTTTCCTAGGTTTTCTTTTTTAATTTCTTCATCAAATTATTTTATCCCCTCATTTAGCACTATTACTTATAAACATACATATAGCCACATAGATCTGAAATTGCTTTTATAGGGCAACAGATATGCTATAAAGCCAATAATTTAGGAGGAGGTATAAGCTTTTGCTCTACTGGTATGTGAGCAATTTATGGGTAAATATTCAAACCTAATTAATGTAATTCAAGTGCTGCTGAGAGGAAATCTTTGTCCCATGATCCAATTTATTATAGGTATATATTACTGAATTATTTCTGAATTATCTTGATGTTTATCTTTTATGACCAAATTGCCAATAAGGTGTTTTTTGGTCTCTTTGTTATAACCTCTGTTTAAAAAATATAAAAATATAAATTAAACGGAAAATATTTTACTGCTTTGTTTTTCCTGAATATTTTTTCACAACCCTCATCAAAAAGCTTGTTCATTTGAGATGTATCCTCTTTCTGTGTTCATCTTGGCTCTGCTGCTATTCAGAGCACTCCAAGTGCCTGTGATCTTAGAAAAGGCCTCCTAAATATGAGATTTTTATCTTACTGTCTCACTTCAGAGCTGTACATAAAAAGATGTGACATTTTTTGGCTTCATTCCATGGCCAAAGTCCCATTAGCCTCAACAGGTAATGGATCATGATCTTTAGTTCCTTGGTTTTATACTTCATAAAGCAGTATGAAGTCAAACTGTAATTTTACTTGATTGAGCCATTTAAAAACTGATAAACCCCACATTCTTTCTTTTCTTCCAGATCCCATGTGTGTAATTTGATAATTTGTTTCTTTCTAAATAAATACTTAAAGTAAGAATAAACTTTTAACAAAAGCATACTGAAAAGTTATCTGTTTATCATTTCTCGTTTGAAAGGAAATTAAAGCACACACTGGTGAGCAGTACTCTTACTGGGAATCAATGCTGTAAGTTCATTTAAATAAAAAGGGGTGGAAGTTACGTCACTTTCAGATTTTCAGATCTGTTAAAAATATATCAAAATTCTTTGACAAATATTTATTTGTGAATCTCCCAGGCTTGAATAAAGGAGAGGCAAATGAAATATATGCCACTGTCTACCTATACTACCCAGGTTACAGAAGATTCATAAGAGCCCCAAGATTTCAGCCATTTTTTCTAAATTTTTCTTCAAACAGAGCTGTCAAAACAGACATTTCTTTGTCTGGAAACAATAAATGTATCAAGTCCATTCTTTTAATTTTCTCATCAGGCTGCCCCAAATTCCACCTAGGCTGCTACATTTCAAATGCACCACCTTTATTTTCTGAAACAGACGGAAAATTAAGGTTTCTCATGAGCTCACCAAAAAGAAGCTGCAGATGCAGGTGAACATCACAAAAACTTTAGACACGATGATAAATAAAATCACCAGATTCTCAGGAGACAGTGTTTCTTTCTGGCACTGCCTTTAGCTTTGAGTGAACTTGTTCACTCATCCCTCCTTGCTAATCTCCAGCTTGCTGAGCTCAGTCACAATGGATGTGGCTCTGCCACACGTGTCTGTGCTGACATCCGAGGAGACACTATGACATTCTCTTTGACTAGCATGAGATGAAGAAAATTCAAAGCTTACCACTTTTACAGACAAATCTGCCTTTTGAATAGGTTAGTAAAGAAGGAAATTTGTCTGTGCTCTTGGAAGAAATGGAAGGAGAGAGATAAGATATAAGCTTGACATTCAAACATATTCAAGCAACCTTATTCCTTTTAGAAAGCCTTTACCACAGGTCGCAATTGTGCTTAACTGGACAGAAAGAAAACTCTATGAAATTGTTTTCCTTCTACTGAAGAATTTAAATGTCTTCAGTAATGTTTCATTTTTTACTATCATACTCATTTTTGTTATAGCAGCAAAAATGTGGACATTTTAAAGCAATTGTATTCCTGACACTGCATATCTATTTGTATATTTTATGTATGTGTATGGATGTGTGTATTCAATGCAGTCTTGAAATGCTGCTAAGACACCAGCTATGGAGTTGAATGCAGTAATATACAGACATGACCTTTGAAGGTGCCAAAGTTAATTCAGACATACCATACAATTTTGGCATGGTAATGTCAATAACATGATAATTTATTAAAAATAATCTATTTTTAACTACTTCAGATATTTGAACTTTCCTCCTAAAAATGCGCAGTTTCTTGACCAAATATGTTCACCTTTCAAGTCCAAAAATGCCATTTAGATATTCCATGTGGTGTGTTTTTTTCATGTGATGTATTTTATGTAGCTAAGGAGTTATTGCTTTGCAAACACCACAGAACATTTTGCACCCTGTGCTCCTGCTTGCCCTGCTGCTGCTCTGCACATCTGCAACACAAGCACAGAATCCTCTGCCAGGTGTTTCAAACCCTACACTCCTCTTCACTCTCAGGACAGAAACAGAGATTTAATGAAAGGAGGTTGCCCAAAAGGGCTTGGAAGAGGGCTGGTCCTTCGACAATAGTGAAAATATCGATCCTTTATGGTCAATAACAGCAATGCTTTTTCCTCTGTATAACCTCAACAAATTGAATCACAGTTTTATTTCTGGCAATCTGGCATTGCATTAGATTTGAAACCTAATTTATTTAAAAAGGTGTTTCTTGGAAAAATAGATTGGACTTGCAAACATTTTTTAATGGAGATGGAAAATAAGAGAAGACAGATTTACACATACATTTTCACCACCTAAATTACAGACTAGGGTATTTAATACAGTTTACAAAGTAACACTCTGCTGGCAATATTCTAATTCTCATCAGGTACTTAAGTGGGTGTTGGTTACCAGCATATCTTTTTATTTATGTCACAATGCTATTTTTACATTAAAAATATTTAATTTTACTTCTGGTAGAAAACCAGGAGAAAAGCTTTGCAGTTAAAGGAAGCAAGATGCATACAAGAGACAATTTTATGATCTATGAGCATGTTCCTGCAAGACAAAGCATGTGAATATCTTCTGAAGTTAATTGGCTTATTCGTATAATTAAAGTAACTTAGGTACTTAAGCTTTGCAAGATTAGATTTGCCAGTGGTAATAGTCATTATAATAACAATGGAAGGTAGCTTAACTGAGAAGTGAAACAATAAAAAGCAAAATGACTCAAGAATGGTGTAACCACTGCTGGGTTACTTTAAACAAGGGTGTACTAAAGTGAGTTCACAGCATTACTTAAAGGAATATTAAATCGTTTTGTTATAGATTCAAGTCATCATTTGTGCTAAAATGTTTCTTAGGAAAACTGAAAAAAACGAGCAGATGTGAGGCATTTTTTCTATTAATTTTTGTACTATAGAATGACCTTTACTTTGTTTGATATGATTGGTTTGCTGAGGCTGTATTTTTTTTCCTATTATCTTTCAATGTTAAATTCTGTCTATAGATGGCACTAACTTCTTGCTATTTCAGAGAATCCAGAAAAGAGCTTCTTGACATATGCAAAACATTTCTTGTGTGCCACAATTCAGCAGTAAGAACATACAATGGCCAGTTAGTAATTTGCTATAAAAACATACAAAAAGACCTTTTTAAAGATTATTTTTTAAGATTACAATCACTTCCGATGGAAAAGAGATTCAGAATGTCAGCTGTGGATTTTTAAAACGTATTTTGAATGTCTTTCATACATTTAAAGATTCAACCTTTCGAAAATAAGTTAAATGATCTAAAAAAAAAAAGAATGAGCATGTTGTAAAGTTCAAGCCTTGTGCTGGCAGCATGACTGTAATAATAGAAATTCTGCTCCAAATGTTTCCTTTAAAAAATTTATATCATATCTTTGTATATCTCTTCTGTTTCTATATCTGCATTCATTAGTTGAAAAAAGCGGTATGGTTTCTGTATTAGACAGTCTGGAAAGTAGTATTTAGATATTTCAACAGAGTTAAACTGAAATTAATGTTTATGTAAGTAAGACTAATCATTTTTCTAAGCCTTAAGATGTGGCCCTTTTACATTGTATGCAATAAATAGCAAATAACCTTTCACGGTTGTGAAGCACTACGATACTGTAATTAACATCATTAGCACACTGATTTCTGCTATTAATCCCAAATTAAGCCTATTTATTAGCATGGTTCTTCCTGTGCATTACGTTAATGATCTTT
>VZTZ01003501.1:1398647-1452697 GCA_013400955.1 Drymodes brunneopygia | reverse complement strand
TTTTTTTTTTTGTCCTATTGCTTGGCAGCACTGGGAAAAGTCCAGTTCCATCCTCCTGACTACCTCCCTTTAGATACTGATCAATATTGAAGAGGACCCTTCTCAGTCTTCTCTTCCTGAAGCTGAACAGGCTCAAATTCCTCCGCCTTTCATCATAAGTGATACTCTAATCTTCTTTGTAGCCCTCTGCTGGACCTGCTCCAGGAGCTCCATGTCTCTCTTGTACTGAGGAGCCCAGAACTGGACACAGCACTCCAGATGTGGCCTCAATAGTGCTGACTAGAGGGGCAGGATCCCCTCCCTTGACCTGCTGGCAATGCTCTCCCTAATGCACCCCAGGACACCACTGGCTGTCTTGGACACTGCTGTCTCAGGGACAGCTTGCCCAGGTTCTTCTTTGCAAATTGAAGATGACAGAACAGGGTGCAAAGGCAGAATGGCTGGTGGAAACAAGAGATGGAAATAGTAACTTTGAAGCAGATCTAAGGTGCAGAGCTGGAACACGGAAGTGATGATCAAGTATCTCCATCTGAGAAGACTAAAAGTTTTAGCACGTGAAACCACAGATTAGGCCGCAAATGTTTTAAATAACTCTAGTCATTTATTTAAATTGATACCAGATGACTGAAGTGTAACAAATAGAGCATTTGTTTTAAAAGCAAGGTAAAGAGACCATCAAGGCACTACAGATCCATTAGTCTAAAATCACTAGATCCAGGCTACAATTTGCATTAAATAATCTTTAGGATATGGATACAAATGAAAAAAAATGGAGACAAAATGCATTATGTATTTACCAGTTTAAACTGATAGATTATCCTTAGTAAAAATTATTTCGCCTTTACAGAAATCCTGACCTGAACCTGAAGCCTGAACTTCATACAGTAATAGGAAAAAAATATTAAGGGCAGCACAGAAATAAAAATTAGCTGATGAACAAGAACAACTAATTGTGACACTGAAGAACAATCCCAGAGTTATCTGAAGTTCACTTTGGTGCTGATCTGATGTCATATTTTCAAAAGTGAAATTCATACAAGAAGTAAGTTTAATTAAACTTGGTGTAGAGAAACACATCTAAGTTACAAAGAGGACAGGACTATTGATGATGGTAAAGACTGGAGAAATTTAGACCAGAATTGTGAAACAAAGTATTGTGAGAGCAATTTGTAATATAAACTGAGGACTCCTGAATCATCAAAGATAGAGAAAAAGAGACTTTCTTTATTAGATAAATGGATAGAGGTAATTTTTTAATGTTCTAGGAACACAAAAAGAGATGTGATGCAGTAAAATATTAGGTAAAATATTCAGTGTATGAGGTCCTGAACATTACACCTATTATACATTTTACTCCTCACAGACACTATAGGCACTAAACACAAACAAATACTCAGAATGATTGCTTGAGAACTCTGGGGAATAATTAATTGTCATTAGTTACTATCTAATCAATTACTAACTACATTAGTTAATTATCTAAGTTAACTTACTTAGCATAATATACCAGAAATTATAAAGCTGTTCTTGATAACAGGTTTAGGAGAAAAAACAAGAGAAAAAAAGTTTTTTAAAAAGAGGACATATTAGTGCAAAACCTAACAGAATTTAATTTATCATCATGTGTTTATTGTAGAAATTATAAAACAGTTTCTTCTTATCATCCCATAGAAATAATTGAACACCTTTTCGATAGATACTGCAGACAAAAATCCTGAATCAGTTTGGGTTGGACCTTTGAAGGTTTATAACAGATTACATTAGAATTACAATTAACCATGGTGGACTGAATTTGATGATGCAGGAAACCACTTCTCCCTGTGTACACAGATATTCTGACTAATCTACATGTTCTGCTTTTTCTCCAGATCCATTTAGTCATGTGTATGCATGTTACAACCCAACCATGAGGGACAGGGTAGCTCAGGTTCTTGTTTGGGGCAGATTAGAGTGAAATGACACTGAACTACTCCTATTTATATATATATATATTTATGTAGGTTTATTTTAGAAGAAATTAGTTGCAACTGAATAGAGGTATGGAGCCATTTTGGTTGTAATCTATAGAAATGCAACAGTATAAAAGTATAAAGATAACATTTAAGGCAATATATAAGGAAAAGGAGGAAAGAGAAAGAAAGGATAAGAGTAGATAGTAGAGAGGAAAAATATCACCACCCATGGGTACAGCAGGAGACTTGATTGTTGCAATATCAGTGTCCATTGATAAAAGTGGTGGTCATGGTCTTGATCCATTGGGGGTGGGGGAAGCACCCAAAACACAAAGTTCAGTTTCAGGTGGGAACACTCAAGGAACTCCCCTACGGAAAAGTTTGACACCCTGATGCAACAGCATAGATCACAGGCAGTCCTCTGGAGGAAGGCTCAGAAATTAGTCTGGGGGCATTTCAGGGATCTTTGACAGTTCATAACACCTTCTAAGACATACCAGCTGTTTCTGTGTAGTTGAGCCACTTATGCCCCATGAGAAGGGATGAATACATGTGAATGTCCTGATACCTCACCCAGAGGGGAGTTTTATACCTGAGCCAGTTGTGTAAGGGAGGACATTGGCATGATAAAAAGCATTATTCCTCCTCTAGGGATCTGTTCCTTATCAGCCTTCTCCCTTATGTGGCTCAGACCCCAGGCTGTTGCTAAAAAACGGTTGGTTTGTTGTGGTCACACAACATCTGGAGATGGGATGGGTGAGAACACCCTTGCCGCTGTTATGCAGATCAGAGGTTTCACCACCACGCCTCCAAAAACTCACCTCATCTCCTTTGGTTGAGGGGCTCAAACGTGGCCTGAGCAAACTACCTCTGCTTTTGTAAATGGCTGATTCTTTGAGTCATTAACCCATAACACTTCAGTCTCCATATCCATGGAAATACCTTTTTGTTCAGAAAGACTCTAAGATTGTTATCTTGTGATGCCTGTTTATGACTAATTCATTTCAAACCCTTTTCAACAGAACTTACAGCGAAGTTTCGATGCCAGCTTCTCCTGTGCCTGCACACTAAATTTACACTAATGTAATTCCTACGTTCCTGGAAAAAAATATAGCTAATGCTACTAGAATTATCTATACCAAGATTATCTATATCAACTACCAAGTTGAGAAAATGGTTGTGATATTCTTCAGTGGCTATGATATTGGACATATTTTGTCAAAAAGAAGTCATACAAACTATTTTCAAAACAATGAGAAATAGCAGTATGAGTAATATCACAAAAATATTTATTAGAGGTGTTAATTTAATAACCAAAATTTTTGCAGTGATGTAAATACAATTAGGTCCATATTTCTGAATTTTTATATTCCTATATATATATAGGAACACTGTGTTCAAGGATACTTTCTTTTGTATTTCTGTGGGTGTAATTACATAGTCTTTGGTTTTTCAGAAGAAAATAGCAATTTGAAAGAATGTCTGTGACAGACACAATGGTGCTAATGTGTCCTCAGAACATGAGGCATATACTGACAATATGGAAATGCTCTGAAGAAAATTTATTTCACTTGCAATTCATTTGGTTCCTGCCATAATTGGACAAAGGAGTTGAGTAGCTGCCAGAGAAAATGAGAAGCTGAGCACTCAATCACCACGCCTGAGATTCCAAAATTTTAATTGCATAATTCACTGCAAGACTTTGGGGGGGCAAAGTTCTGAAGACAGAACATATCATGAGTATTGTATTGCTGACAGTCTATTTTCTTATTCCAGATGTCTCAATCACTGCCAAACAGCATTACTCAGCTCTGAGGAGTGCTCCTCTGGTGCAGACAGCTCCTGCATCAGTCACTGGGGAAAGGCAGGCAGATTATGCAGATGAAGAATGCGATTATGTGGATTTTCAGGGAAAAAGTAGAACAATAACATCCCTTTATGTTTCTGTATTTAAATGAAGCTGAATCCTTCATGTGCACAAATTGCAATAGCAGTGTCCTACTGTCTCATTTGTAAGTACTTGATTGAGATGTTGGGAGCCAGATTGACAGTGGAGCTAGTTAATTTTGCAGACACCCACTGTCATGAACAAAATCTGTTCCTAACCCTGCAGGTGTCTTAAACGTTTTCTGCATCAGCTTTCCCCAGGAAAGATGTTGGTGCACTACTATAGCCAGCAAAGTCTTCACAGCATTGAGATACTTGGCAGGTGATTAAGGCCTTAACCCTGCCAAGGTTCACAAAATTTTCACCTACTTTACCTGGAAGTCTCCAAACAACAGACGTGCTCTGGCATGAAATAATTAATGGTGCATTGGCCCAAAACAAGTAAATGAAAATTCACATGAGTCAACTGCTTTCAGTTCAGGATGATCACTTAGAGGTACAAGGGCTGGCTTCCTGCCTCTGTGCCAATAAGTGTTCTAATCACTGAATCACTTTTCAAACTGGTGGGGAATATCTGGAGGGTGGAGGCAGGAAGGGAAAAGGGGCAGATGAAGAAAATATATTATTTCAATCTGTGATGGTCAAGGCAGGCCAGTTAGGTTGTTTACATTTACCATAATGAAGGAGGACTAACTGGCTGGCGATGGAAAAGTGTAGAAGGTGAAGGTGTAGACCCGTGTGGTGTCAGCACTTTAAAGGAGGAAGATACTCTGCAGAAGCCATTGCTGCATCTCTGCCTTTCTGGTGAGCCCTGAGTCTGTGCTCTGGTTGAAGTGGAATACCTCTGTAAGGAGTGAGCAAGAAACTCCCCAGGGCAGGTTGCTGTTCAGCTGACATTGCAGCATTCGGCTCCCACAATAGTGTGGGGTAATCCTAGTGCTAAACTGTTGCCTATCACCTCCTCTTTTGTTTGAAAAAACTTAATGGTTTCCTGGCATTTGGAAGAGCTTGGTGTTGAGAATCTTCAAGAACATTAGGACACTAACAAGAAAGGCAGCTTAAATTACCCTCTCTTTCAGAGTTATCTACCACTGACTATCAAAATCCCTCTTCAAGGAAATTTCAGCTCCTAGTTATTGAGTTTTTAACAGTCCTCATGCTAGTAGCTAATTTGAAAAGTCTGCACTTCACAATGTAGATGATCTAAAATTTAGGTCTCTAAAATCCCCAAGATTCTCCCATGAATTTATTCATTTGTGGTATTTTAGGAATGGCACAGCACACTGAGAATGTTAACAGATGCAAATGTAAGTGCCACTGAGTACATTTTTAAAGCCAAACGAGTGTTCTTCAGAATAACTTTCAGCCAAAGTTGGAAAAGTTCCACAGAAAACTGAGATGAAATTTAGTAAGTTGCAGCATGACAGATACCGAAGTGTCCTAGAATTTTGCTACCACATGACAGACGTGTTAAACTTTCCATAGTCAAGTCAGTGTTTGAAATAACTTAGAGAAGAGCATTCCTATTCATACTGTGCAAACCCCCACATTTAGATTCAAACGTGGTTAGTTCCTGTGATAATTATTAAATCAAACAGACAGTGAGAGACCCTTGCATCAGCTGCTATCAGTACTTGATGCTGAAATGCTGAGGGAGAAAGCTACTTTAACTCCAGAGTTCATTAAAAATAAGGAATGGACTGTGTAGTTTTCATATAAACAATTCCTACCTCAAAATTTACCACTATAGGTACATTAAAACTTTATTACCCTTACTGCCTTCCAATTATTGTCTTAAAACACTGGTTTCCAAACAACTGCAATGACAGACCTGCTTGAGAATGTTTCTTGGGTTTATAAAAGGTGCATGGAAAAAAATTCTGCTTAAAGTAACTAGCAAAACCACAAACTGATCGGTGAAGTCACAATTTCTAAATTTCTCATTAAATGATTCCTCTGCTTTTCTTATACCTCAGATTTGAAGGTGTTTAGCAATAGACTCAACAGCTTAGAGCTCTGCTCTAATCTGGGCACAATATATAGCTATTATTCCACTTTTACCCCCTGAGAGATGATGTACAATAGGTAGGAAATCTCACAGGAAATTCTTTTTTGTAAAGTGCTTATTCTGAAGTTCAGTTGTGTAAAGTCCTTATTCTCTGGTCAGCCTTTGTTTGGCTTCTCTTAGTGTTTAATGGGAAATCTTGGAATTAAGACCTTAACAGAAATATTTGGGTGTCTTACTTTTAGATGTTATTTGGCTAAGACATTAGGAGTGTCTATGACAGGTGATAAAGTGGTGGTGCCTGACACAAAATGGTACAGCACAGTGATTAGTTATTTTTATTGCTGGCATAGGAACATTTTTAGTTTCTTTCTGGTCTATAAATAGCAGACCTTGTATTCTGCATGCTTCATGCATGTAATTTGATAAATGTGGGAATCTTACTAAAACCTGACTTGCTGAAGAATGACTGATTTATCTCAGAGAAATAAATGATTGATGTGAGCTCATTTGAACCTACGAACCGTCATTCTGCCATGTTTAAGTGCTTCTTTTGTAGGTGACAGACTTTTGTAGATCACGTGGACTATTGCTTTCTTTTACAGAATCTTTGCCGTGTGCAACAAAAGTAACTGATTCCCATTTGAGTACTCATAAGTAACAAACCACAAAGTTTTGATGTAATTAGAGCTTAAAGGTACTGCAATAAATTCTTTCCTTGTTTGTCTGATTCAATCTGTATTACATCTTTTAGTAACTGGCTTGTATTGAATGGTTTGTGGCCATGATTTGAAGTGCTATGCAAAGCATATTCAGCCCCGTAGACAACAGGAGTTAATATAATTTTAAAAATTCATATTTAAAATGTATGGCCTGACTATTGTTCCTCAGAAAGCTGGAAAAGCTTTATTTTTTTCTGTGTATATTTTGTGTATAAATATAGAGGAGGAAGTAACACAAAAAGCATATGAAACACACAGCTTATGAAACTTGCTAAAATGATCAATGTGTTTTATCCCACAGGAATGGTTTTCCCCCCATTCTCTTTGACGAGCATTGAAAAAGTAATTTTGCTAGCATGAATTTTTATTTGTTATAAAGTCAATTATTCTGTTAGTCCGTGTATTACTTAAGAAATGTGATTGTGGCCTGCATTACAAATATTTTCCCTCAAGCTCATTTCAAACAGGCTTTGGTACCAGAAATGGCTGATGCATGGTTCTTCCCTTTTTGCATGTCTGCTCTCATTGGTGGTATTGTGTGTTATGAAGCTTGAGTGAGTAAAGAAAAGGTAAGCCATAAAGTAAAAATGATCAAGACCTCAGTGAGGCCAGACATACAGGGTTTTTGTGCATTTATTCATTCTACTAGAATTTACTAGGGGAGAGGAGTAAAAATCAACCATTCACCTGGATGCTTAGCTTGACATCTGAGCCATTTACATCAGAAAATTTGCTTTCTTTATGCAGTTCTATCAGTGTATTGAAAAAGTGAAATACACACTCACACAGACACATGCACACACAAATACAAAAGATGTGAGGGGAATTATTGCTTTAACACTGAAAGTCTGTCAAAAAGGAAAATAGCTAAAAAGTGAGGCTTCTTCAAAGTTCTTCTTACTGCACATTTATTTGAGGATTGCCTCCTCCTGCCCCCCTTTTTTGATAGTTACTCCTCCACCTGACCTGAATCCCTGATTGTCTGGATGTAGGCTGTTGGCTCTGTAGTCAACTGCATCCTGTGAGGGTAAAGAGGCTCAAAAATACTTGTGACTGCTGAGTCAGGTGGTGGAGAACTAACAGTGAGACTGTGACAGACAAAGAATGCCTAATGCCTTGTCTAGGCAGTCTTTGTCCTGGAAAATTCACTGACGTTGAAAGCTGTGCCCTCCTGTGAGAATGGCAGTTCTATGCAGACCCCCCTGTCCTGGCAGTGCTACCACTGGGGAGGTAGGAATTTTTGGCTCCCAAAATCTGTGCTGGAGCCTTGTGTATAGAGCTAGTGATACACAAATGAATTATTACAGTCATAACATGGATGTAGCTTTTGATATCCTGCTGTTCTTTGCCTCACTGGCAACTCTCAGGGATTTGTCTCATGGTAGAACAATCGTACTTACATACTAAAATTGTGGGTTTGCTGTACACCCAGAAAAATAGGTTATGGCTATTAACCAGTGAGAATACCTTACTGTTTTAATGTTGTGCATGAAAGTTCCCTGGCTGTTCAGAGCAGTAACAGAAGATCTTTGTCGTGAAATCACAAGCAACCTCTTTCTGGCACCCAAGAATCTTTTGCTGAAACCGCTTTATATGCCAAATATGTCTCCCATGTGAACATATTATAAATCATCTGTTTTTTATTAGAAAAGTACTACCAAGTTCTGACAAAGGGTAGTCTCAGTAGGTTCAGTTGTTTGTTCCCCTCTTAAAAGAGGAATGTTGAAATCTGTTGTGGGAGCAGGAATTCCTGGCAAAATATACTCCCAGGAATGCTGGAGACATAACTGTTTCTCTCAGCTAATAAACACTGCAGGATCTTATTAAACCAGTCCAGTCAGCACCAGAGCAACTGGCCCAAACTTTCCACATATTGCCAAAAAAGGAAGAATAGATGCACTTCACACAGAAGAAGTAATATGGTACTTAGTCTTTAAGGTGCCCATACCTGAAAGGAGTTGGGCTGTGCTGTCTTGTCTGCAGGAGAAAAGCTGCTCTTGGATTCAGTGGTTTTGGAGTGATTCTCCTATCTTCTCAACAGTTCTTTAACGAAAATATTTGACTCCCATAACACTGTTATTACTTTGGATAAGGTCTCTAAAGTAGCACCTAATCCTGAGCTGTTTGGAAGTTAAGTGTTTCATGGAAATAGTACTTAGCACTTAGGGAATGCAGAAGGTTGGCCTCTGCCCTGAGTTATTCTGGACTAATCTATATTTGTGTTCCTGAGCTCAGTGTCTGTATTTTTTTTGGCCAGCTTTTTTTTTTTTTAAAAAAAAAACTATTTCCCCCCCCTCATGTTAACATGGATGGTTTGGTCAAACCAGATCCATGAAAGCTACTGGCAGATGCACACATCTGTCAAAGGGATTGAAGTCAATGGAAAAGGGAGAAGCAATCAGCTCAATGTAGCCACTGTAGCCACTGTAGTCTTTAATCACAGTAAAGGAAAAATGTGGTTATATTTTTCCATTATGGCTATAGGTGGGTCCCATTGTATCCAGGCAAATTACACTGAATTCTAGAATCCAGTGGTGGTGCAGTGAATTTATGAGGGAGATATCAAGAGAGATGTTTGTAACACAGGATTTATGAGTGCTTTTGGTTTTAAAAGAACCAAAGGCACTAAAGAGTTGCTGAAATTAGAAAGTGTGGGGTTTTTTTTTCTTTCTTTTTTTTAAATTTAAAATGGTACAGTGAATTCCAATTGAATTTTTCATAGTAAGAATGACTTTTGAGGCACAGATATTGTATAAATCCCAACATATTCTGCTAAAGATCACTTGTGAGAAATAGGAGTTTTTGTCTTTCAGTGAGGCATGTGACTATCTGGCATCAATGCATTTAGTAACTAAGGTGAAATAGCAATACCATTGAAAAACATGGGCAAAATAATAGGCTTTTGGTTTACTGCAATGTACAGGAGGTGTGGTCAATCGTTGTTGGACAATAGAAATAACCTTTATAAGGCCATTTAATTGGCTGGTGTAATGACTTTCTTTTTAACTGGAACTGCACAGAGAAAAGTTATTCTTTATACGAAAGAGCAAAGATTTTAAAAACTTGTTTTAATTTTGTACATAAATTATGTTAGGCTAATGTGTGGAAAAATTTCTTTGAGAAAAATCAGCAAGTACTTTCTATTTTTAAGCATAAGCATTTCTAGTTTTAAGCTGAGGTGGGAAATTTGGCCTCAAACTCTTGTTCTGAACCAAACAAAGCAGGCCTTTTGGATACAGTTTCCAATCTATTTCCATGTGGTGCAAAAATGTGGCAACAGATATACTGGTTTTTTTATAAGAAACTTCATTCTGGATCTGATCAATATCACATCTGCAAAAGTCTTACTGTACTTGATATATAAAAACAACAATTCCTTGAATATTTTTTTCTTATGGAAACTTATTTCTAGAATAGTTCAAGAAACGTGTTACCTGAATTAACAAGCTATAATCAACAAATGCAGGTATCTAGCAGGTAAGGAAAATCTTCAAGTTAAAAAATAGTGATTTTTTTTTAATTCTCAGGAGTTCTGTATATAAATCATATGTGAATACAAAACCATACACGCAACTACTTTGTCCACACATAAAAGTTAGAGATCTAAAATTGCCTTTGGAAAGCAGCAGAGCAGAGCAAGGAAGGAAGGAAGGAAGGAAGGAAGGAAGGAAGGAAGGAAGGAAGGAAGGAAAGAAGGAACTTTTGCTTCTGTAATTATTTTTTTTCTGAGTAAA
The DNA here is from genome assembly GCA_013400955.1 of Drymodes brunneopygia. NCBI lineage: Eukaryota > Metazoa > Chordata > Aves > Passeriformes > Petroicidae > Drymodes > Drymodes brunneopygia. The sequence continues at coordinate 1,442,397 of VZTZ01003501.1, read as the reverse complement.
ACCCTTTTAGATCTGCTGGACTGAATTATTGCCCATGGCCTTATGCTCTATGGAGCAGAGTTTACATCAGAACCCCAAGAAATATAGAGATGTCAAATTCTGTTTTTCCAGAGGAAAATGATGTGCTTGTGGAGTGTTTCCATTTTCACAGCCTGTCACTCAAACAGTGCTATTGGCAAGCTTGGCCTGCTTTTCCAGTGCTAACAGAAGAGTGCCAGGTGGCAGATAAGGATGGGAAAGAACAAGAAGAAACTTAAAAAGACCACTGGAGAAGGTAATTAGAGAAGCCTCTGTCTGAAATTCTTTCATAGTGCATAATATTTTCCATAGCACTTCAAAATCTGATAGTTCTTTAGTGCATGGAAGAAAAGATATAAAAAATGTAACTTAATAGAGGAAAATATATACACAGCACATCCTCTAATTTGCACTTACTTTGCAGTTTGGCATGGAATTTATGCATAAGTATATGCTTTACTCTCACATGATTAAATTTTGTTTCTAAAAATGTTTTTACACATGAAACTGGGAATCATGCTATTTTGAAATTCTGAGATACTCACCATATGTTTTTGCAATTTTCTTAGCCTGTTTCTTGTTTTTTAGTATGGTAGCTCTAGTAACATGTCCTGTACAAGAACAAAAAAGAAGGTAACAAGATACTGCTACAAGGGAGAAAGAGTCAGCAAAATCATTTTACCCCTGAGTAGGCAGACATGGGGAATACCCTGCAGTCTCTGCTTGGCAGAGAAATTTTTTATTTATTTAGAAAGGGATGATCCTGCTGGCAAGTGACAGAACTGTCCCATTTACATCTGATTTCAGAGCATGGTAGTGGTAGTAGTATTTCAAGTCCAAATTAGCTCTTTGGCCCGTGTGTCTACACACTTTGTCATGGTCATGGCAAATGTACAAATGTGCCAATGTCAGGAAAAACCAAGCAAATAGCAGACTGGTTAAACTGTCTGGGAAAAATATGCACACAAATTCCATATATTACTTTGAGAGTGTCCACAGTGCTTCTCTGTTCTTTTTGATAATTTTTTCAAACTCATCGAAGAAAATTTTATTGGCAAGAATGTTCATAGAGATAAAGTGCTTTGGCTACATCTGTGAATAGCAAGAGCCATCCCAGAAATGTTTGTACAGGCATCATCACTGCCTCTTGCATGTTCAGAAGTTGCTTATTCAGAGAGGATAAGCACATTTGTGCAAAATATGTAAAGAAGGAGTAATAGATTTTCTGAACACTGTGAAAAAACTGTAGGTTGACATATAGATTAAATATATTTATTGTTTTTTAGCATATCAACAGTTTCATTCAAGAAATCCCACAAGAACAGGTAATTTAAAAATAAGTAGCACATAATATTTCCAAAGTTGTTAAAAAAGTTGTAATAAAAGGTCTAAAAAGAGATAATGCACAAATTCAGTTGAGAAATCAAGTCACGGGAATGAGTAATAAGTAGAAATATCTATCAAGTGAAGCTGCAGGTCTTCTGTCTGTGGATGTCTTCAGCTACAGGAAGGATTTCTTTCCACCTCTCCCCCCGTCAAGATTTATTCACAAAGCACAAACTATTTGGCTTACTGGGGGAGTTACTAGAAGAAGTTTTATAGCTGGTAAAATACAAGTAGGCAGACTAGATGATCTAATGATCCATAGTCTGAAATTACATTAATGCAGAGGTCTTAACTTACTGAATGCATTTATTAAATATATAGTTTTCAAAGAAATCCATGGGAATTAGACACCTAAATCCCCATAAAATTAAATCTCATTCAGTGCATTTTCCAGACACTTCTGTCCAACTTCTCTGCCTTTTCTTACTATAAATGTGGAATAAAAGTCTCCTGAGAAGAAAACAGAATAATATTCTGACTTTTTTACACTTTCTGAAACACAGTGAATTTCTTTATGGACTCCAAACAAAATCCTTTTTAATACAAAATGAGCAAAGTGGAATCTGGTCATCTTTCCTAACATGCAATGTAAACATATTTGGTTTGTAAATATTGGAATGTTTTCTTCAGCTTTCAAACTAATCTAATCCTGGCACTATTTACAGAAAAGGGGATTACTAATTCCCTCTTTTCTTTTCCTTTTTTTTCCCTTGAGACTTGGCAGATTGGTGGTAATGCTGTGAAATCAAAACCTGCAAATAGCACATGCTATCACAGAATCAAAGAATTACAGAATCACAGAATGGGTTGGTTGGAAGGGACCACAGGTTCCACCTGTGGGTCACCTGGTCCAACCTTCTGGCTCAAGCAGGGCCATCCCAGAGCACAGGGCACAGGATTGCATCCAGACACTTCTTGAATATCTCCAGTGAGGGAGACTCCACAACCTCTCTGGGCAATCTGTTCTATGCCATCACCTGCACAGTACAGAAATTCTTCCTCATATTCAGCTGTAACTACCTGTGCATCAGTTTCTGCCCATTGCCTCTTTTCCTGATGCCTGGCAGTGCTGACCAGAGGCTGGCTCCATCCTCCTGGCACCCTCCCTTCAGACACTGACAGACATTGATGAGGTCCCCTCTCAGTTTTCTCTTCTCGAGACTGAAGAGGCCCAGCTCCCTCAGCCTTTTCTCATAAGAGAGATGCTCATGTCCCTTCATCATCTTCATTGCCCACTGCTGGACCTGCTCCAGGAGCTCCATGTCTCTCTTGTACTGAGGAGCCCAGAACTGGACACAGCACTCCAGATGTGGCCTCAGTAGTGCTGAGTAGAGGGGCAGGATCCCCTCCCTTGACCTGCTGGCAATCTTCATCCTAATGCACCCCAGGACACCACTGGCCCTCTTGGCCACCAGGTCACTGCTGGCTCATGGACAGCTTGTTGTCCACCAGAACCCCTAAGTCCTTCTCCACAGAGCTGCTCTCCTACAGGTCAACTCCCAGCTGGTGCTGGTGCCTGGGGTTATTCTTCCCCAGATGCAGGACCCTGCATTTGCCTTTGCTGGATTTCACACAGTTCTCTGCAGATAGAAAATGTTTCTGCAGCAATGTAAGCAAAGTGAGGGAGAGATTTTTCCATGTAATCTCACCTGGCATGACTGGTGTCACCTGGATGTCACCTTTGTCTATTCCAGACACCACTCTGTATCATTTAAAGGAAACAAGTGTGAGGTTAGTGTAACCAGAGATTTTTTGGAAAATAGTTTAAATGCTCTGATCAAAAAAGGTTATATACTAGGCTTTTGACCAGAAGTTACAGTTCTGAAATTCTCTTTTATATTAATACCTACTCCTGAAAACATTTGGCTCTCAACCTCTCAGGTGCTAAAAGACTCAGCTTGGCCCCTGCATGAGAACACATCTGTGAGTATTTAGCTTCCCTAAAGGTATTGTCACAATCCATTCACTTAGGTCTTTCCTTATCTATCTGCTCTACTTCCAGACCTTGACACCTTGGCTGCAGATTTCCTCAGAGCACATTAATGGGACTGGGCTGTGCAGAAAATAAAACAAAAAAACTCAAAATCCCCAACCAAACGAAAAGGCAGTAGAGGAACTTTTTTAAAAGCCATAGTTAGAAGTGTTTCCTGTGAAGCCTAGTCAGCAGAGTTGAGGCAGGACAGTACTGCTGAGCCTTAATTGACTGAATGGACATCATCTGCCACAAGCACACTGGGCTTAGACACCCACTACAAGGGTTTAACCACTTATCACTGCAAGTTTTAGAAAATATTTTGTTCCTTAAAAGCTCAGATGCTGAACATGTACCTAATGCCCAGAAGGCAACACTTCAATTCCCACAGCTATTTTACCTCTGTATTTAGTAGAAGTGATTCAATTTAGATGCCTCAATTCCTAAAGTTTCTCATCACCTGTAAAAGAAGTTTCCATGCGATTTCACTCCAGATTTTAACAGTGATTCCCCAGTTAAAGACTGAACGGGTTTTTCACCCTCTGACTTTCACCTCATCTTTACTTGCCAGTTTGGTTCTTTATCAAGAGTTTTTCAGCCACAAGTCAGAGTGAATAATCTTTATCATAGCCAGGAGCAAGTCTTTGAAGATTACACACCTGCTCCTGGCTGTAATCACCAGAACAGAAATTATTGTTCAGTTGAGTTTTCCCCCTATTGCCCAGGACAAATCCTTGGAGCATTATAGTGAGATAAATTACACAGGGGCTGTGTAAAATTAGCTGATGATGTTTCAGAGCAAACATCAGCTTTTCAGTACAAAAAATAGTATCAACAATTCAATTGGCATCACTGCTTCCTCTGTCACAAGCCCAACATCACATTGAGAGCACTGTACTATTGGAGTTTTCTGTTTTGTTAAACAGACACCCTCATCCTACTCATGCACGGGAGCCCAAATGTCTGAAGGAATGTGTTTCACCTACAGTAGAGGGTGGTGGTATTCTTAAATTCCAGTGTGAGTAATTACTGTCTGCTAATGTAAAATGCCTTTGCTTTCATTCAGGTATGATGTTCGCCACTTTTCCCCCTTTGCTACATTTCTGGAGAAATACTCTTTGATCAACAAATTTGAAGTATTGTCTCTTAGTTTCTACTTCAATTTGTAAGGCCATTTTATTAATGTAAACTATAATTACCACTAAATTAAAGAAAAATCATAATTATATTTATGGCCAAGATAATAAGTTAAAAATAAATATTTGAGAACCTCCATCCAGTTTTTCTCCTGATTTTATTTGAACAGACTTGAAACAAATTAAATGATTCATGAGTTCATCCTTGCTGGATATCAGTATTTTTTCTGATGCAGAAAGGCTAATGAGCTGGAAAGTGACAATGAAAATATTCTAAATGCTAAGTCTGATTCCAGCAGAAGCAACTATGTTCTGGTAATTTCCCTTCACAGCTTCTGGAACTCTGTGGTGTCAACAATTACTTAGGGACTGGTTAGTACTTGGACTATCAACAAAACAGGCTGTATTGTAATGCTCTTTCAAAGATATTATTAGGACTTTTCAGAATATATATTGCCACATATTTTACATAAGAAAGACTTTTTGGATTTCTTGGGTGTTTCTGGTGTCACAATTCGTCTCTTCAGAAGAGCTAAGATGAGTGCAGGAACTTGAAGTGTGAAAGTATAATTTGGCCAGATAGAAATTAAATACTTGAGAAAGGATATTGCAGTTGGCACAGCCTGCCTGTCCTGAGCTGTGTAAATGACACTTGAAGCCAAGACAATGCCAGCTGCAGGGGGAGTTCCAGGATAGCCCTCACAGGTGCTTTCTAGTCTTTAGTGAGAGGTCCTACTGAGCACCAAAATGCTTGGGCTGAGACTACAGGCTGCTTCATGCAGTCCTGAATCACCCTTCAATATCTTGCTTCAACTGCTAAGATAGTAATCTGTGGATTTTTATGGGAATATTATTATTTTATTATATATCTGTAGTAATAATATTGTAATATGTGGGTCTCTATTTTAACATCACCATGTCATTCTGCAAATGTGCAGGAGAAGATAAGCAAATTACTGCTAGAAGAAATTTTGTGGGGGTGGGTCTTTTCTTCTCCAATTGAATAAAACAGATAAAAATATTCCAGTGCTAAAAAAAGGTCTTAAATCAGACACTGTTTTGAGCATAAGTATATAAAAATCAGTAATGGATGACTAAGTGTAAGGTTTGACTTTCATACTGTATTACTCCTATATTATTATTTCTTGAGCACTGAAGTGTGTAAGGCACCTCTGAAAACAAAAGGACAGACTTATGAGTAATTATGCCATTTGCAACTTCCACTGGATATAATGGCTGAAAATAATTGTTATGAAACACCTTTGAAGATTGTACTGGAAGAGTGAGTGTAAAAGCATGAAATTAAAAATCCTTGCAATGTAGGTGACAGTTGCCTGGGCAATAGAAAGGACTTTTTTATCTTTCTAATATAGCCTTGCCTATAGAATCAGTTTCTTTTCACAAAAGTCCAACTATGCCAGAATGAGAAAATGGCAGTGAAAAATAAATGTTCTCTCAAGGCAGAGTGATCAGATAGGACTTTAGCTTTTAGAGGAGAAATTTGAGATATGGGTCCAAAACCAGCTCTCTCAGACCCTGGCACACTGGGATGCACATCTTGAGGGAACTTGCTGCGAGGGGGAGCAGCACCTGCCGAGGCACCTTTTATAAAACCATGGTGTTTCAATTATTGTCAGAAAAGGACTAAGAGTCTTTGACCCAATACTTTCATTCTGTTCGTTCCAGGAGAGCCATCAGATATCTTTTTTTCCTCTCTTTTTTTTTTCCCCTCTCTGCCCCACATAGGGCAAAAAGAGCAACCTGAACTGTGTTTTTCCTCTTATGCTGACATTTCTGAAGCATGCTTAAAATTAGCTCAGCACCTGCAACATTATTAATAGCTTTGTGTCACTAGCCCCTTGTAGCAGAATCCCAGCCTACCTGCATGATAAACCTGGATACATATAAATATTCTTCTTAGCTGCCTGAGAAGGAAAAATTTATGCAGGCCAGAAATGATATATGGGCAATGACATATGGTGTTTCTAATTTGGACTCTTACAGGATCAGGACCACTTCATGGAACTCAGCAGCCCTTTAGTTTATATACAACCATACAAAATTTGTCACCATCCTGAAGTAAAAAATATCCACAGCATTGTATTCCCTAAGTGTTCTATTCATAGTTACAAGGCCCACCTCACACTTCTCATTAATTACTGACAAAGATCAAGCTTTGTCACTGTAAAGTGTAAAGTTGAAGGCACTTGGATTGAACTCAGTCCTGCAAACATTTTGGGTAGGACTTGAGGCTTACAATACCGATCATTAGCTCTGCCTCTTTTTAGAATCTTGCAGACGTCTTCATTGTTTAACACTTATTACTGTACTTGAGAAAACATATTTTGTTCCTTACAAGATGTGAATAATTAATTTCCCATGTCCTGACTCTTAAAGCATTCACTGCCTTTGAGGATCAGTTTCTATACTCGTGTAACAACACGTGGGTCCATTGTGGAGAGAGCTAATAAATATTTAGGTCCAAAAGAACAAGAACAGCAGAAGCAGCTTAATTTGTCAATTTCTTTTTCATCACTCCCTATCATTCCTTACAAAAATTATCTGCCAATGTCAAAAGGCTCTTTTTTGAATGATGGAATTTATAAAATAACAGCAATTAGAAATTATCTGGAACATTAAGTAAATTAATCAGTTTTTGTATTGTAAGCAGTGATGCAGGCAGTATGCAAAAAATGCCTAATTCAGCCATATCTATTATCACTGGATGTAAAGAAAACTAAGTTACAAGCTGGGTTGTGTATATGATTATCTCAAGACTGAAAGGAACAACAGTATAATGTCATCTATACCTAAGTTCATATATTCCAAATTTACAGTAGCTGCACATAGTAAGTTCTTATGATACAGCCAACTTTCAGTTAACTTGGCAAAATATATTTTCTCTTCTGTAAGTGGAAAATTAATCAAAATTGGCAATAACTACCTCCGCATGCCTGCACCTTAGGATTAATAGATGAATAACATGAAAATTATAAAGGGTGTACTGATGTGTCTGTTAATATAAAAAATTAAGATTTACAGAGGATGGAAATACAAACTGCTTTCTGATTGATTGAGAGACAGCTGAGAAGCAGAAAATATCTTAGCCTATGACAAAATGAAGAGCTCAATATTAAATGTGGGTCTCATGCAACCAAATTGTTGCTACGTCGAAAGAGTACGACTGCTATGTGTTGTAATCTAAACTGTAGGCTTTTTAAAAAATTTACATTATGACCTTATAATCATGTATTGACTTTCCCTTGTGTCAGTATTTGAAGAGAAAAGACAAACAGTAATGAAGGGCTCACTCCTGCAAAGTGCTAAGCACTCTGGGTCTGACTATGCAGAGCACTGAAGGCTTGTGACTGAACCCCAGGAACTGTCCCTCTCACTTCAGTGATAACAGAGCAGGACTATGACATTCCTTTCAATTAAACATGTGCTCTCCTGTTAGTCTGGATTATAAACAACAGTTCTAGGAATCAAAACCTAAATGCATAAATTGATTTGTTTTACAAGCCTGCATTTTCCTTTGATGTCTTTTCAGAAATATTAATATATTAACTTAAATTTCAGTGTGATTTTTTTGGCAGTAGTTTTTTTTAAAATATATATACTGTTAATAAAGAAAATATTTGTTAATTGGGCAGTTCCTGGTTACCTAGGTTTGTGTATAGCCTACATCACTCCTGGGAACTCCAGTGCTCATCTAATTTAGTTGGTTTCATTGTGTTATTCTCTGTGAGATTTTAGTATCATAAAATGTCCTTGGAGAGATTAGACTGCTACTGTTGATGCCTCAAGGGTTTGGCTTGAATAGACATTCTAAAAAACAAACACACTCCAAACAATAAACAAATTATGCAAAATAACAAGCATCAATCATGGTGAAGAATGTTGTCAATTTATATTACATTTGTCCTTGACTTTCAACATGCATTTATAATGTGCCAATGATACAGCTTTTGAAAGTGAGAATTCATTTAGAAATTTCATGTTAAATATGGAGCATTGCCAGGTTTCCACAGTGCAGGAGGGTGCCTTGAAATGCACCTGTTTCTTTTGATCAGTTGTACAATGACTTGCAGGTGCAGGAGGGTGTGTATGTCCTAGGAGGATGCTCAGCATCTGTGGTTAATCCCCTACACTTGTAATTACTGTCAGGCATCTTATTTAACTAGTGGAAGATGTGACATAAAATACGACCTTACCTTCTCCATCACATCAACCAAAATTCTTCCTTCTATATATTTTGATTCCATACTTCATAATTGCAACCAGAATAAGAACATCAAATAAATAATTGATGTAACGTTTGTATCCTATATACATTCTTAGCCTTTTGCATAAACAAATAGTAAACTGAAAAAGTTCTCATATAATGGCGGTACTTTTTATTAGCTCTTGTGAAAAGAAAGGTAAGAACTAGTCCTTTCTTAATGTTTTGCTTCTGAATATATCCTCTTTAAATACAGGAAGGCTGATAAGCAGAGGAATTAGAACAAAAATTTCTAAGCCAGTACAAGCCTTTTAGAAGTAAACGTATATGAGTGATTTGATTACTGGAGTAATCTTTGATAGTATCTGTCTCAGAGATCTGTTCAGTGCTACTGTCAAGTGTGGCACAGTGTCATAAAATGCAGGGGCCTTTCCAAATTGTTCCCATAAGAGCTCAAGCAGGATTTGAGGCCACCCTGGGACAGGCATCTTAAGCACAAGATGCACTTGCACACAATGTTGGAGTGCTCATGCAAATGACAAGAAGCTTGATTTTTGTTTTTTTTTCCCAGTAAGCATTTCCAACAAAAGCAGGAAGCTAAAGGATCTTAAAACAATAAAGAAGGATTACAGCCTCTGCAAGTAAATGGAGTGGTAGAGCAAAGGTAGTCTGGCTTTTCCATGTGGGAGACATTATATTGAAGGCTGAAGTGCCTTTGTCACAGTCTTTCCTGCATCTCCCAGGTGTCTCTAGAGAAGCTCTCAAGTCTCAGAGGAAAATGTCAATGTGGATGATGGTGCTCTGAAGTGCCATTGCATGAGATCGGTTCTGTGAAGTATCACAAATAAAATATTCTGTCTTTGTTATATGATATGGTGAGATAGAGGAGAAAATGTCCTTGCTCTAAGAAGATATCTTATGAGGAGAAGTGATTCAGCCAAGAAGTTAGCAGGGAACAGAAACTGCCTCACTAGCTCTTGTGGATCTGTCAGTCTGAGGTTGGATTGGAGAACTGAAAGGGAAAACTCCATGTCTAAAAATGTGTGTTGTTCCTCTGCCCTCAGGGTTTGATCAAGTAGGTGGAACAACACACCTTCTTCACAGAGAACTAAGCTAAAAAAACCTTTTATGAAGTTATGACACAGCTTTTGACAAAACCATAGCAGATTATGTGCAGAGTGTGCAGGCTCTGTACAAAGAGCATATTTTTGAATCAGTATTTTTCACTACAGGCAATACAATGACAAGGTACTGGTTTTCTTTTTAAGTGATATCCCATTCTTTAATTTAATTTTTCCTCCTAAAGTTATAGCTGGCTAATCCTGTGAAAGCCTCTTCTTGAAGCATGAGTAATAAAGCCCCTAACAAGAGACTTCATTGTAAAGTATGACTGTTTCAACATGAAAGTTTTATGAGTGATGTAGTCACCAAACAGGGAAAAGGAAGTCCTCTAATAGGTTGACTAACTTGTTCCCTGAGAGAATCATCAAAGAGTGGAAATTTTGGCCTCTGCTAGAGTGTACATCTTTTGATGATCATTAGAAATATGCTGATCTAGCTAAGATTAAAGGTGTCATCTGAGAAACAATTAAAATCAAACAAAACAAACATTTTGAAAATTTTGTTTTAAGCAGCATTGAGATCTGATTCTAAGTCTTACCTTGACTGAACTTTAAATAGCTGGAGTTAACTTCTATCAGTTATCATGCTGACTTATATTCTTTAGAAATCTGAAGAAGAAATATTCTGCCTGATGCATCTGTTAAGCTGTCCAAATTGGACCAGAGATCTCTCATCAAGCAGACTCATCAAAACCTAATTAACACATACTGTCCTCACGCTTCAAACTTAATTTAGACAAGACCTAAGTGTTCATAAGATTTCTGTATAGAATATGTATCTTTCATTTTTTGCTCTTCAAAAGTTACTAGTGTTTCTACCAGCAAACAGTATAGTAAGTTTTCAATTCTTAGATATCAATCTTTGGTGAAAACTGAGACCTTTCTCTAGCAGAAGAAAAATAGTAAGGTAGGGTAGAAGCAGTGGGGCAAATGGAACTGACAGTGGCATGAACTGTTCTAGACTTGGAGAGTGTAACTGTGTTCTGCAGTGTGATTTATTTAAGCTTCACAGACTATGAGTCTACCAGCCAGGCAGCTTACTCCTGGCTCAATCTCTTCCAGTCTGAAATGGGGTGTGGCCAAAGAGGGTTGCCACTATGAGACGTGCCGTGTGCTCCACCAAGCTCTGGTAATGAACAGGTATTTCTACATTTCTGTCAGCTCCTCTTTGCCTCTCTGCCATGCTCTTTTGCATAAATCAGAGGAGGATTTACTGGGGAGCCATTTGTAACACTGCATCCACAGAAAGTTTGGCAATCATACCTTACCAGGAGTGCCATATCTTCAGCACAGCAATGGTGTCACATTTTCTGCTGCTGTCTCTCGCCTGCTCCTCTGTCTGCTTCAGACAGGAGACTGAATTAATTGTGAAGAAAAGCTTTTTCTTCCTGCATAGAAATCTATTGCATTGCTCAGGGTGGTGCAGCCAGTCCTATTGCAAAGCCATTATCAGCTACAATTTTCATGTGGTAAGAGTGAGTCAGTGTCTTACACCTGCCCTCAGGCTCTTTCTCGCAGTGAAAAAAATCTAACAGTACTTTTTTTCTGGCATTTTGATACACTCCTCTCATACACACCACACTAATGAGTTATCAGTTCACACTGAATGAACACTCTATTGTTACTTGTCTTTTAACACAAGTATAAATTGAAAAATCATAGAAAAATCCTCCCATTTAAAACAGAAATCAAGGGATATTATTATTTGAAATACCTTTATTCTCCAAATTATGGTGTAAGAAACTATACCTGCTTTAGGACTCATTTTATTTTTATGCAAATGTTTCTCTCCCCTGCTTTATTTCACTTATCATAGAAGAAGGTGACTGAAGACAGCAGAAAAATGTTTTGAAATAGCAAAACCTTTCTCTCTTCCTCTCACCTCACCACAGTCCACTAAATATAGTCAGCTTCATGTCATGTCAGGAAGAAACTTGAAAGACTTGAAGGCAGGAAAGGAAAAGAGAGAAGAAGCAGCATACTCTCACATTAGAAAAACTCTGCATATTTTTATGCCCTGTCATGTCAAGCCCACATTGAAAATGCTATCCGCTCATTTCAGATGATCTCCGCCCCAACAAACAGGCAGGGGCAGTAGAATAATTAGCCTTACTAAAAATCTTGGGCTGTGTGAATGTAGTAGCTGATTCTCAGTGGTGTGCTACAAGCCATTGTGATATTCAAGGTTGGACATCACCCACTTAAATTAGCAGTTTATCAGAGTCCAGGATGGAAACAGCTGTGGGGATAAAGGATGATGAATCACATGACACAGATTAAATGTAGCTGTGATTAATGGGACATCACAAAGCAACGAAAAAGAGAACCAACTGTGGAAAGAGATAACTACCACCACAAGGAGCAAATTATTGTCTAAGGTGATGTGATTAACTCCGAGCCTCCCCATGGCTTGGATGACCAATTCCAAGAAGGTTTGCTATTGTGCCCACAATAATGACAAGGCTGGGGATTCTTAGTTTAAGTACTGGGATATCAAGCTTCATTTTTATGCGTTGCAGGGAACTGATGGAGTGTCAAAGTTGAAGATATGGCAATTTGTAATAGTACAATTACAATATATTGTTGTGAGTCTTTCCACTAACACTCCCTGTGAGAGAACAATCGGAAGAAAAGCTCAGATACGGTGCTCTGTGAGTCCTTTAAATGCTTACACTCAAGAATTACCCATTGTTTATACTTTTTGTCATTGTGTGAAGTCAAAGCAGCTCCCCAAAAGCATTTTAATATAGTAGGTGTGATTAAGGGCATTTTTTGTTCTTTGTCCTTATTAGTTATATCCTGGAAGGACAAGTGGTATTTTTCTTGTTTTTCCAAAGAACAGTTTTAGCCCTGGGAATCTTTCACTGGTTTACTTTCTCAAAGATACCTTGATTCATAGTATATCATCCTCATCTGTTTAGAAGACAAAAACTTTATTCAGATCATTTGCCAGCAGTTCTTGCTGCTAAATTTCTTTAGCCTAGAAATGAAGATTTATCTGCACCTGCAGGGAATTTGCTGACAACTTAAAATATTGGGGTATTCCTAAAATATTCAATACCTGAAAACTGGAAAGTAGAGACAGAATTTTAATTTTCTCTGATTTCTTTGATACTTCAATGGTTATTCTAAGCTGTCTAAAAGAGAAATAAGTTAAATATTTATAAATAAATCTCCCTATAATTTGCCATCTTCGTGTAGAAAGGAGTTTTGAATTGCTTTGAATTTTACCATAAAATATATGTTGGATTTGGTTCATGGGAATCTTACATTGGATTCTGTTGTGGTGGCAGATTGAACTCAAGCTGGCAACTGTGTCTATTCGTGTCTGAGAACTGTACATGACCACAGAACTATAGATCAAAAGTGCCAAAATTTGAAAGCCTTCTAAGTCAAAATGGAGAGAGTCCAAACTGCTTTATGGTTGCACACTTTCTGGATACATTGGTTTCCTTTGGTGTTTTCCTTTTGACTTGTTCTTCCTTGGTGTTGAAATAGGCATAGATATGTGTGTTGTGGTGCAAACGACAGAGTATCTGCTGTGTTCTGCATGAAAATCTTCCTGAAGTCTCTTGACATCTGAAAACACAACTTTGATTAGTTTTATTAGACTTCCTCTTTCAAAATTTTAATTTCTTCTAATTGATTTCTAGCTCTTACAACTGTGAGATGCACTTGGGGAAGTCTAAAAGATGATGCATTGGCATTTTTTGCAGTTGTTGTTGAGATAGCTTTCAAATAATATGGTAGGCTACTGGTTATGTCTCCACATAATCCGATTTTTGATTACTAAAACCAACACTGTATTGCCAGCTGCCAAGGCTTAAGATTGTGAGATTCTTGAGATAGATGAGTCATTGTTTCATTTGCTAAAAATACCATGCACAAAACAGTCCAATGTCTTGTCTTACCTTTAGATATTCTAGCTGTATAAACAGAAGATGGAGAGCAATCACTCTATGAAATCTAAACTATGAGCTGATGTAGTTTTTAACAGAAGTCCTAGGGAAGGTTTTATTTTTGCCATTCATATAATCTTTTCCCTTCTGAACTTCATGCTACACAATAACAGCATATTCTTTAAACTGTAGCATACACATAAAAATATTTTATTGTTCAAATAACTACAAAAAGCTAATAACTAGTACTGTTTTTACAGTCACTTCCAAAAAAATTTACATTTTACTACCTGTGTCACTAAAACAGATATTGATAGAAACCATGCTGGAATTTTACTAGTATTCAGGCATATTCATGCAATCCAGGATCAGAAAAATCCCAGTATCTATTTAGCATAAGAAGAAAATGGATAGATCAATGCTTACTCACAGTTTTAAAATTATTCATGTAAAAAAAATGCCAGTATGACAGATCATTACATAACATTTGAGTGAAGCTCTTACATTACAAAATGAAATATGGAAATTCTTAGGCAAAATATTTCTGATTGGTATTTTAAACAAAATTTTTGAACAAGCTAAACTTGATATAAATGCCAGGTTTTAAAGAGCTCTTAGGATTCTATCAGTGAAACTGCAGTTCTGCTTGAAGAACTTCAGTTTGGTACCCAGTGCTGAATGGGAAGGGAATCCTTCCATAGGCCATTGTTTAATTTTGCTTATAGCAAAGCAGGATTGTCATTAGGAGAGAAATCCACTCCTGGTAAACAGCTTACTTGCACTGATTCTTCACTTTAGTTTTCAGCTTTATTAATAAGCATTAGGTAGGAAATGTGATTTATGAAGGATTAAAACAGCAAGTCCAGAGCAGAATGGTGCAGGTAATATTACGGCAGGTAACCATAATGTTTAGGATATGAATTTTCATAAGTATTTTTACTTAATATGATTTCCTATTACAGGTTTAACCTCATACAGGTAGTTTAGTCATAAGTATTAAGAGGAAACAATGCTATCTGGAATTACAATAGAATAGTAGTTAGCAAAAACCCAGCAAGCTCAGTGATTCATCATGAGAAAAAAATAAGAATGCTTCTTTTTCTTTTAAATGATGAATTGGATTTTTTAAATCAATTCCTGTGGTTCATACAGTATGTGCCTTACAGAAAGGTTGAACTGTAGCAGGTCCAAATAGGAAACAGTGAGAAGAGAGAAAAAGCATTCAGATACAGGTACTGCAGTCCTCATTAAAAACTAAAGAGAGAGAATTACTCTTGGAACAAAATCTGTACCCTGCTGAAGGCAGAGACAAAAACTCCATTACCTTTAATGTGGCCAGTATTGCACCTCCTGCATTTGGAGGCATTCATGGATAGCTGCTTCACATTCTTCGGGCATAATGGCATCCTTGACTAGGTGCACTGAGCAGAGCACTGTGTGACTCCGTTACATATTTTACAGGACTTCTGATGTCTATTTCCTGTAGATTATGCTATCTGGGAAAGACTGGAACTAGCGTGAAGTATAACCTCCTCCATTCCTTCTCAATTTATGGTTATTATTGCTATAAATAATTTTACAAACTTCTTCAAAAATTAGGTTTCAGACACCAGTCATTCCTAAAAGTTTTCTCGGCCAAACATAAACCCTGTGGTAATTACTGTTTAACATCCATTCTGTATTTTGCAAGCAATACTGACAATGTGCTAAGAGTGCTTTTAATTTTCTCCTTGAGGAAATGCACTGTGCAAATTCATCTCACAGAATGACCTCTGAACAAGGCCTTCCTTCACAACTCCAGCAATATGAAAATGCATGCTTGGATCTGATCAAGTTATCAACAAGGTAGACAGAGGGAAAACTGCAGATCCTTATTCTGTAGGCAGAGCTGTTTGTTACCAAGGGATTCATTCAAGATATAGCAGCAGTGTTTGTATCATCCACAGCCCTTGCAAGACCAGCATCCTGAAATTTTCTTTTCCAACACAATGGTTTCTGCAGTCAGAGCTGTACGGGCATGGCACTCCAGAAACATATTAGGAAAGGAAGAAAACTGGCCATGAACAGCATCTATCTATAGATGTTATTTCAGCATCCTAGGAATTCTGCATGGATTATCAATGTTTTAAAATGGTAACCTAATTTTATGTTCATCAGCAGTCACTGACACATGTTTTCTAAGTGGTTAGATGTGGATGTCTTATTTTTGAAGCTTCATCCTGTTCCCTGAATTTAGTGTAAATTGCAGCCAGAGAGATTGAGCAGAAGGTCATGCAGGTATATTAGAGATAGGATGCAACAGCAATACACTTAGTACCTAACTTAACAACCAAGCAATTTTTCCCTAACTGAATCTGGTTGCTTATCTAGTAATTTTGCAAAGCAGTAGAACCTAATTAAAACTGTTAATTTTTATTTTTTCATATTAGGAAAACAATAGCAGCAGAACTTTGCATATTTAAATTTTTCTTTTTTTTCCTTTTAATTGGATCAAGTAATGAAACAGTAAAATTCTGACAGTAGTTATCTTCAGATGACAAGACATTGCTCACTTGGATGTTGGCTGTGTTTCAGAGAAAGTGCCCTGTTTTTGCCCAAAGAAAGAATACTAACCCTTTTAATCTTATTTTATCTAAAATCATTCAAAACCTTCTCAGTTCTAGTACTTTTGTCACCTATAGTTTTAATAAGAATCATTAGTTTTGCATCACAAATATTTCTGCTTAAAATATGTAGAAGTTTTTTTGTTCCAAATAGACATTAATGTTGAGTACTTCTCACAACAGCATGGAAGGCTTGTATGTGATGTCTGATAAATGGTGTTGTAAATCCTTAATTGTGTATTTATAGTTTAGTTTATGGTTAACCAGGAATAATTTAAAAATACTTATGGGAATGACAATAGTTCTCCTCCGAGATTGAAAGTTGCCAAGATTAATGTCTCTTGCAGGAACAGATTGTAGGAAAAAAAAAGCAACCAGATCAAGGTTTATTCTATATATATATCTTGGATTAGTTATTACTGAATATGCTATTCCCATCCTCATTGTGTGACCAGTTTTATACAGGAAGAAAAGTGACTTGTTCCTGTTTAGTTTAAACTGTTTTGGAAATTCATTTGACCTGGTCTAAAATATGATCATGAACAAAAAAGTTGTTCAGCTGTCATTATTCAGATTAAATCAGGGTGTTGTATTAAATTATTTTTCAAATATAGAAATATATATTGACTGTAAATTCCCTTTTTTCTTCAAGTGCACTGGATATTGACTCTTGTCAGAGAATGATTACAGATGCAAGTACTAGAAAAACTAGTGATTTAATGCTTTAGAGGGCACATGGTATTGTGCCACTAATAAACAGAGAAATCCACAGTGCTGCAGTCTGTCCTTTTTTCAGTGCCTTGTCCTCTGTTAAGTCTCTGCTGTCTGCAGTGACCCTTAGGTCTTTTCCAAGTTTAGTGTATTTGGTTTAAGCTCAGCAAGGATGAAAGGATATTTCATTTTTTTATTCCCATGCGTATCAGTTTGTGGTTTTCCGTTACTAATTTAATTTAAGAATAGAACTATCTGATTAGGACTGGAGGTACACATTTCATAAGTATAGCACTATGGTTATTAGTTGTAAGAAGCATGGAATGAAGGGTACATAACCTGTGGCAAACACATTATTCCAGTCTTGTTGCTTTCATAACATATTGCAGGAAAACAGTAAATAAATTGAATGGAAAAAAAAAGAGGACTTTAGTTTCCCCCTTTTTTGTACTGACTCTAGAACTTGCATTCCATCATCCATGTGTCTTTTGCAGGTCATGTCCTGTGCCCTAATACACTGCACTCTTTAGCCCTCTCATTTGAAATTGATTTGTCTCTTTATTTTCAGGTTTTCACATGTTCTCCTGCAGGCAGAGTTTCTGAGTCTGAAAACAGAATGAGTGTAAAACTACCATTTGAAGTGGGATAACACATCACAGGCCTTAAGTTCAAAGTGTTGGGTAAAAATAATTTCTCTGCATTCCTGCTTTTAAAATATATTTTCAGTGGTTCTAGAAAGCTGGACCACAATTGCTATGAGCCAACAGTTACTGCCAAACAAAGCAAACAGTAATTTTATCTTTTTGAAATTGTTGGCCATGTGTGAAATTTCCAAGAAGTGGGTTTAGGTTTTCATCAACTGGCTGTATTCTAGATTCTTTTTAAGATTTAGAGCTTTGATTTAGTGGAAAACAAACAAAAAATTTAACATACCAATTAATAAATCAGTTCTAGCTACCATAAATACAAATTCTTAATGAAGAAAGCCCTTAATAGGCAGTATATAGGTAGTCTACCAAGCTCAGCTACTCAAGATGTTTAGTAATTGGATTTAAAGGTGAACCACTACAATATAATGCTAAAATGCAAATTTTGTGTTGTCTCTACTAGTATTTTACATCTACTAGTATTTTACATGTTATCCACCCTGGTGCACAATCATTTCTGCAACAATAACCCAAACCCAGAGGTTGGCTCTCCTTACACCCAAAGACTTTGTCCTCACTCACATTTTTCAACAGAGCAGGGGTTGCATCTCAACAATGAGCAGTGAGTTTACAAAGTAATTAGCATGGTTGAGCAGGGGAGCTAAGAATCACTACCTAAAAAAGCTTCTGGGGAGACTTAGTAGGTGTTATTTGGTCTGTCATTTCCTTTTTTATTTTCTTTTTTAATATTTCAAGTGCTTTATCTTTCTGCTGGGACTTAATGATACTGTCTTCTGTTGCACTATGCTTCAGAGCACCTGGTAAGTAGCACTATAAAAAATGAAAGGTATTATTACTTCATAGAGGAAGCACAGACTTTGAAGCTTAAGTTCAAAGTCTCTATACTGAGGTGAAAAATCACTTTCTAGACATTGCTTTCCCTGTCTCTTCCGAAAAGGCACTTCCAGCAATGGGATGGAGAGCAGCTAAAAAGGCCGAGTCACGTACTTGTTTGTCCAGCAGTATGTGCTAAAAACTGATTCAATCTGTCTCCTAATTAAGTGATTTTATGAACAACCAACAAAACATTGTAATTAAGCATTATAAGGAGGAGCAATCTTTTAGTTGAGCCAAATATTTTGGTACCTGAGGTAAGCATATCTTAATAGTTTCAACAATCAGTAGCAGTAAGAATTTACCATCCAAGTCCTAGAAAACCAAAGTAGGATAACAGAAAGGGAACAGGGAATAATTCATCAGAAGCTTTAAAGAAGGAGGTGGAGTCTTGCTCTTCATGCTGAGATTGTTTTCATTAATTACTTCCACTGCATTCTGCAGAGACAGTTGGAGCTTTGTCAGATCATTCCCACCTTTACCTGCTCAAACATTCTGTTAAAGTCCTACAACTCATATGCTGTTTCTTATTTTGTTTTTTTTTTTTCTTGTACTAAATTGGTTGATATTGTGTGGCCTGAAGAAAACAGGATGTTGGGCAGATTCACACAGATTTACGAGAAACTGCTGCTCCCTAAAATAAAACACAGTAAATCATTATGTGCTTAAAACAGGAATCACTGAGTGGCAATAGTTCCATTTATCAACAAGATCTCTCCTGGACAGATTGTTTTATTTTCCTCTACTACTATCCACAGGAGAAAAAAAAAATATATTTTGTTCTTATGTTTGTTAATGTTCCCGTAAGTTGATTAGCTTTTCTTTTAGAACAATGCAAGGAAAGAACCACTTTGTCTGACAAACTGGACATGGGACACATTAAGGGTCATTCTCGTAGCTGTGACAAGAATAGCCAAAGTTTTTAAGGTGGACATAAATGGTGGTATTTTGGTGACACAGTTGAAACTACACATTCAGAATCACAGTGTCTGCCTCCAACTCTGCACAAGTGCCATATGTTCGTGTCCATTGTCTATGGAGAAAACCAGGTCTGAATCAATTTAAGGAATCTGAAGGTAACCAAGTCCATGGGACCTGACAAGACACATACACAACTCTTGAGGGAACTGGCTGTAGAAGCGACTAAGCCACTATCCATCATATTTGACATGCCAGTTAAGTTCCCACTGAATGGAAAAGAAGAAAAATAACCCCAATTTTTGAAAAGGGAAATAAGGAAGACACAGAAAACTACACACAGGTCAGTCTCACCTCAGTATCTCTCATAGAACAGATTCTCCTCCAAACTCTGCTAAGGCACATGGTAAATAAAGAGGTGATTGGCAACAGCCAAGAATGGGCAAATTGTGCCTGACAAATTTGGAGGCCTTCTCTGCTGGAGTAATAGCAGTGGTGGATGAGAGAATACCAACAGATATCATCTACCTGGACTAGTAAATAGAATTTGACACTGTCCCACACAACATCCTTGCCTCTAAATTGGAGAGACATGTGTTTCATGGATGGACTGCTTGGTGGATAAGGAACTGCCTGCATGGACACAATCAAAGAGTTGTGATCAATGGCTCAATGTTCAAGTGGAGAGCAGTGGTGAGTGGCGTTCCTTGGGGGCCAGGATTGGGAGCAGCACTCTTTAACATCTTTGTTAGCAACATGGGCAGTGGGATCGAGTGCACCCTTAGCAGGTTTGCCAGTGACACCAATCTGTGTGGTGGAATTGACACACTGGACTGTAGGGATGCCATCCAGACAGATGCTTGACAGGCTTGAGAGCTGGGCCCATGTGAATCTCATGAAGTTCACTAAGGCCAAGTGTGAGGTCCTGCACCTGAGTCAGGGCAATCCCAAGCACAAATACAGGCTGGGGGGAGAACAGATTGAGATCAGCCCTGGGGAGAAAGACTTGAAGGTGCTTGTGGACAGAAGGGTCAATATGACTGAGCAATGTGTGCTCACAGCCCAGAATGCCAGCAGTGTCCTGGGCTGCATCCAAAGCAGTGTGGCCAGCAGGGCAAGGGAAGGGATTCTGCCTCTCTGCTCTGCTCTCATGAAACCCCACCTGGAGTGCTACTGCATCCAGCTCTGGGGCCCTCAGCACAGGAAAGACGTTGACCTGCTGGAATGAGTCCACAGAAGGCTACAAAGATGATCAGAAGGCTGGAGCACCTCACTGATGAAGACAGGCTGAGGCCCTTCAGCTGTGAAAAGAGAAGGCTCTGGGGAGGCTTTAGAACAGTCTTTCAGTACTTAAATGGGGCTGGAGAGGGAACTTTTTGTAAGGGTGAAATGCTTTAGGGTGAAAGAGGGTAGATTTAGATTAGATATTGCAAGGTCTTTATTGCGAGAGTGGTGAGGCACTGGAACAGGTTGCCCAGGGAAGTTTTTGATGCCTCATCCCTGGAAGTGTTCAAGGCCAGGGTGGATAGGGCTCTAAGAAATCTGGTCTATTAGAAGGTGTCCCAATCTGTGGCAAGGGAGTGGTAACTAGATGATCTTTAATGTCCCTTCCCACTCAAACCATTCTATGACCTACAATTTGGCTCTTCATATGTGAAAATAAATTCAGAATAACATTATTTTAAAACACTGAATTATTTTTGTTTCTTGTATTTGTTAGTTTATTCCTGCATGGGCTTTGAATGCCTCAAAATCACAGTTTTGCTCCACTCCTCATAGGAATTTTTTTTTTTATCTGCAGTTATTTGGAGCAAATCAAATGTTGCTTAAGTTTATTTTACATGTCAGCACACCTAGAAGCTGAAAATCTGCCCCTGGGAAGATGACCTGGGAACATCTTAGGCATTGAAAGCTTAGGAAGGCATTTTTTTGCAAGAGTTGCTGTGTCAGCTCTCTGCTGCCTATTTGACAATTCCCTTGTGTAAGAACATTCTCAAAAGACTGGTTAAGCTAGTTTATAGTTCCTTTGTGGCACTGGAGAGAGCCTAAGGATTTCTGAGATTAGTTTCAAGTGGACTTCAAAATAAATACAAGCAATGTTCTTCCCTGTCCCCCCAGTTTCTAAGTACGTTTATGAAGATTGAATATATTTTAAAAAGCAAAATAATATTTTAGCAATACGTAAATATACAAGGATATCTCTGAATGCTTTTCAAAACTGTAAAATGGATAAAATAAATACCACATCCATGCCCAGAGCTTAAGTTCCCAATAAGCTGTCATAGAGGGCAACATTGCAATCTATGATGTCACCTACTTTGCCAACTGATTTCAAACAAATGACTGTACAGCCACTGCTATTAAAGTACTTAATAAGTAAAGTTGAGAGGTCATCAGGATGGATTTGATATTTCTTAGTCCATAGAATTTGAACACTGATAGCAGTGCAGATGTTGTCTTATGCAACTGCTGTCCTGGCCTAATGGTTTCTTGATCTTCTCCTGGTGTTTTTCCACCCTAACAATTAACTTTTCTCCTTAATATTTAGCCTAAATCCTTTTTCCTGTTAATTAAGCCACATGATTTTTTTGTCTTGTACACAGAGAATAAGGCAAAATGTTCTTTCACAAGTGCTCCCCATGCATAGGCTCCCTTTTTGTCACTTACAGCCTGATGTTGAGAGTGACTTTCTGGTGAGTATTCTTTATAATCTGACTCACAGTCCCTTGGTGAGGCAACAAATCATTGAAAACTTAAATATAAGTGAACTAAAGCAATAGAAAAAATGTGTACAGGTATAACCACGTTTTAAAAGGAGAGACAAATCTGTAAAAGCTTTGCTTCCTTGCAGAGATGATAAAGGTCTCCCATACAATAGCTATCCTATACAACAGGAACAGCTTTCTCAAAGATGTGGTTTGCAGGCTATTCTACACAGTCCCATTTCAGTGCAGAAAATTATGAAAATCTTGGGCAGTGTATTAAAAGAGAATGGTGTTCTGAATGTTGATCCTTTTATGGGACTAATAGACACGGTCAGTAGTGCTCCAACTCATTAAAATATCTCCTGTATCAGAACTCAATATATGCACACAGAGCTGGAAATTTTAACATGACATGTTATTTATGTTATAATTAATAAAAATACAGAAATAATTCAATTTTCACTAGCTGCCCAAGTGAAAAAATTTAAACCCTCAGAATGTATGGTTGGTTTTTAGACCTGGGAGGACACGTTTTCCCCATGGGGTGAGTGTTGAAATACAAAGTCTTAACTGTTCCAATCTGTGACATGCCTTCAGTAACTGAGAATGGTCATTGAGGGATCTGTTTGTATTGCCGACCACAGTGGAAGCTCTAAGAGTGGTGGTGGTTACTACACTCACATGAGACATGAAATGCCTTCAGTCAGCTTCTGGTACATGAATTGTTTTGGGATGGTGTCATGGTTAAGAATAGTACTCACCAGTTCTGTGACCCCACCAAGACTCTCCCCCAAACCAGATGCCACTCTCTCACTCCCTCTTTCCCCTTCCCCTTCCAGCTCTGGGGATGGAGCTGAGAATTGGAGGCACAAAAGGTGAAAATCATGGATTGTGATAAGAACCATTGGTTGGAAAAAGCAATGAGATATGAAAACAAACAGTAAGAGCAACAATATTAATATGATTTACACAGAAGTTATTGACACAGAAAGCCCATGACAAAATACCAACCAGCTCTTCCTGACTACACTTTCTCCTACTAGAAGGGACACTCTCCTTTCTCAAAGCACAAGTACCCTTCTGCCACTCCTGGAGATGACATGAGATGGTACAGAATAACCTATTCACCACACCCACACGACTCCAGTCTCCTCCCCCTCATGGCAACTGCAAGAATTTAACCCTGTCCTGGCCAAAGCCAGGAGAGATGGACATCTGTGTTTCGAAAGGCATATAGAGGCTCGGTAACATAACAACATATCATAACATAACACAGCACTGGCTAATCCATTTTAGTTAACAGGTCTCTGTCACATGGATAAAGCAGATTGTATTTCTCACTAGAAGAAATATATGCCAGAAAATGAAGCATTTTCCAGTGTTCAGCAATGGTGAATGGTTCAAGATGGGTTCTCTGACAGACTCTTGTCCTGCTGAGATCATGGTAGCAAAACGAACTGCCCTATTTGCTGTGTAGTGCATCAGCATGGATCTCAAAGGAGGAAGGGTTGCACAAATGTTTATAATAAATGAGGCAGAGACTTGTAGAGGAGGAGAATGGGCAGCTGAAGCATTCAGTGTCTTCAGTGCTCCAGCTAACTCTGCCTGAGCTTCTGTCAGGCTTTTTATCAATCACATGGATTATTCCCCTTGCTGACTGAGTCTGAGATCTCTAGGATTTTGTCTGCTTCTGCGACACAGAAGAATGAGTAACATGGGTTGGTCATGCATCACCCAGCTTTGCCACAGCTGCAGATCTGTGGGTTTCAGGGGAATTACCTGGATCAGAGGTAATTAGGATCAGAGCAGCACAGGAGGGAGTGATCCTGGATTGCAGAAGAAATATGCAGCCTGCCACTTCTGAATTTGGTAGCCATGACATTGATGCCATTATGCTGCATTTGTTCATATTTAGCATTTTACACTTAATTTCTGTGTTAAAATTTAATAGAAAATCATAAGCTGTAGAAAGCCTGCATGAAATTTCTGACCTGCATAAGTTTATTGCTGTAGAAAAGTTGCCACTTTAAGTAAAAACTTGCTTATCTTAAAAGATAACTAGACAGTTAGTAAAATTTTGTACTCTTAGCAATGCACAAAATATTCTTCTAGCTAAGTACATCTTAGTTACTAAATCTCATCCAATTTTGTCCTTCTTTGTTTATAGCATCCACACTCTCTTGGGACACTTGCAGGCAGGTGCAGACAAGGATTCTGACTGTTTACCTGCTCATTTCACAAACAAGTCCTTTCATTTATCATGCATATCAATCAGTTCTCTCCTCAGAACAGTTAGGAACCCTCATGCATTTTCTTCTGTATGTTTTTCTCTTAAAATTATTTCTTTTGTGCCTTTTTGTAAACATCTAGACTTGCACACTGTGTATGTGAAGAAACTCGTGTGACTGATGATGAACGTGAAGTGAGTGCGGGGTGAAAATAAGCTTGCCAAGATGTTGTATTTAATGAATATGAACTTTTTACTGCTTTAAAGGGTTTTCATGGCTACTTGTACACAACACTGAAGAAGACAATTGAGAAGAAGTGGAGTTTTTCAGTCAGCATTGCCACTTCATTTTTAACAAAGCTGTCTGAAGTAGGCATACTGTAACACTCACTCACATATCCATTTCTTAGGTGTATTTACTTGTACCTCAGCTCTGAGAAAGAAAAAGACTCAGATGCACAAATCTAGTCAAAAATCACAACATTTCAATTAGCAGAAAAGTCTGTAAAGTCTTAAACAAACATTTAAGAGTACAATGAACATAGAATGGTGTTATTCCTTGAACACATAGTATACAGAAAACCTAAACACAAATCAAAAATGCTTAGTCTGGGTAAAAAGTCAATCTGCTGACTCTGAGTTGGTGAATTAAATAGGAATTTCTTGTCTTACAGCAGCTGAAATGTGGGGGATTTTTTTTGGTTTTTTTGCTTTTTGGTGTTTGAGAATAGTTGCAGCACAAAGACTGAAGTTACTAAACAATATTTCCTTATTACAATTGCTAACTTAAAGGTCAACTGGCACATGCCATTGATTTCTTTTTGCTGTGGATACTGTAGTTAAACAAGTTCTGCAATCAAATTTATTACAGGTGATTCACTGTATGCTTGAACAGCACAGTTGGGTTTAATTTCAAATGCAATCAATATTTCCAAAGCAATGCACAACTAAAATAAATTTGATACGTATGGAGCGGGACTCATAGTCATTGGCATTTTCAGTCAATAATGTTTTTGAAAAACAGCAAACAATATGTTTAAATCAACTACAAATCCATTGTTCTTGTGATACAAAGGTAACTACTTCAGAAAAAAAAAAACATGCAGGAAAAGAAACACTCCTCCCTCAACGCCCTAACAAACAGAGCTGTTATAATAATATATATTTCTTATGAAAGAATTAATAATCAGCAGTAAAGAGTAGCAAAGGATGGTGGCCAAGGCCTCTTAATGTTAACAGCTTAAAGCACTCTAATCCTTTCCTGCCAACTTCCAAGTTTTCTCCAACTGTGTAATTTTTTTTCCTTGCAACAAAAGGTCAATCAAGTGAGTAAATTTCAAAATGGTTTGTGTAGAAAATAGTACATAGATGTAAGAATTTTATTATCTACTTGAAGGAATTTGATATAATATGGGTATTTGAGCTTCTACTTTGATTTTCTATTGCAAAGCTGCAAAACAGCTGCCTTTTTATTGAGATCAGTTTAAATGGGAAAGGTGAGTAATTTTTGAGTGTACTGTTGAAAATACTTAGGGATTCCCTGTAGATTGATATGACTTCAAAGTTGGCTCTGATTCAAGTCAGGGGTTGGATGAGATGATCTCTCCATCCAGACTAAATTATTTTAAGATTCTGAATTTTGCTCTTTAGCTGACAGACTTGAAGATTCTGCAGAAGAGGCCATATTAAAGACAGACCAGGAATACAGGGTTTAAAAATTAATCTTATTTTTCCAGATATTCTTTAAAGACAGTAGCTGCACATTAAAAAAAAGGGAGATAATCTCAAATCCCTCTAGCTTCTGTATGACTGAAGAATGGGAAGTTGGTTTCAGTTTAATAAAACTACTGGAAAATTCAAGTTTTGCTTTAATACTGTGGACTGTCCTTGTCATAGGAATTTTAATATGTGAGATATCAACAATTTCCACTGTTTGTTAATCTCATGGGGAACACTATGGAGGGCTTTCTTCCAGATCTCATCACCTACAGCAAGTTTTGCGACTTTGAATATGAAATGTTTCTTGTCATAAATTGACAGTTCTTGTTCCACCCTAATCCCATGAGGCCCTTCTAAAGAAAAAGGAAATGTAGCAGTCAAATTGTATGATATGAAGTGACAGCTTGATTTGTAGCATTTAAAAGATGGCTGCTATTATTATTAGACAATTTGATAGAGTGGAAAAATGTAATTTTCTCTTCACATACACTTTAGTTTCAATAACCGAGTTGTATTTTACTTGTATTTTATTCATTGGGAAATTTGTCCCTACTTCCATGAAAATAGAAAATCTCTTATGTCAGAACATTTTTATAGCCCTTCCTTACAACTCTCTACATTTTCACACCATTTGCCATTCAGACAAATTCGTGGGGA
Source organism: Drymodes brunneopygia (assembly GCA_013400955.1). NCBI lineage: Eukaryota > Metazoa > Chordata > Aves > Passeriformes > Petroicidae > Drymodes > Drymodes brunneopygia. The sequence continues at coordinate 1,415,562 of VZTZ01003501.1, read as the reverse complement.
AGCCCAGTTTTAGATTAAATATTGAATGGTGCATACTTAGTTACTATCCTCTCAAATGCATATTCCTTTATCAGAACTCATTCAGTTCCAGTCATCACCATCTAACTCCTTTTCCATTATGAGAGACTTGGTCCCCTGAGTACGGGTGAGTAGCTGAAAAGTGGGTCACCTTGACATATTCTACAAATCTCTGGTTGAAGAATTCAGGACTAAATTACTCATCCTTCTGATTTTTTTCCCCCTCACCAAATTCAAAGGAAACACTCCTTCAGTTTTTGGTACTTAGTGACAACAGATGTCATAGTAACAATTCCTGACTTTCCATGATTTGGGGAACTGACCTGCTAGCAGCTATGGGATAAGACACATCAAAAAAGAAGATATGCTCCATGCACTACATGAAACATCCTTCAAAATGCCTTCCCTAAATAGATCAAACTGAATATATTTAAAACCTAGCATAAGATGTATGTGATATGTGAGTCAGTCCAAACCATCCACAGCAGTCATGGATACCACCTCCACTCCTCTAAAGTCAATACAGAAATAAAATCAGGAAGAGAGAACCACGTGGCTCTGTGTGCTGTGTATGTCTTTCCTCAGAAATTAGAGTTATTAAAATATAGTAAAATGAATTGACAACTGAAGTCTGATGTATTTTTTTATGGTTTATTTCCACTTTATTTCATTGATTTTATTAGAGCTGCACTGGGTTACTCATGAATTAATTTTTCATTAATATGTATTAGATTTACCCTCATTGATGAAGTACAGACAAGTTAATGGTGAGCAAGGGGCACAGAGGTGGATGACTGATTCTCCAGTTTCTCTGCTGTTCTGAGTCTGCCTTACTCTGATCCTGTTGGAGTAAATTGAACTGCATAGAAGCAATGTAGAAAGTCAATTCTCAGGCTTCAATTTCACTAAAAAAAAAAACCCCAACAAACTCAACAAATACCAAAAGATCTTACAAATAGAGAGAACAACCTTTTAGGCATTTTTAATCCAATAAAAGACTTTGGATCATTGCATAACTAAAACAGTAAAGGATAACTGAAGTTTCATTTTGCAAATCAATCATTTTCCTTTATACTTTTACAAAAGACAATTTCTTGTCTCACTGATAAATGGCGAAATATTGCCCAGAACTTATAGCATTTCCCAGTGTTCAATTTATCTTCTTGTACTGAATGTATTTACTCTAATAGACAGCAAAAGAGAAAGAAACAAGACTTATGAACAGAAAAAATATAAAATCATTTGAAGAAAGGTCACATTCCTGCAAAACACAACATCCATCAAAAGTAACACTGCCACATTTTCACCACATGAAAAACAGCAATCAAAAGGGTGTTGCCAAAAAGTTTTCCATGTTTATTCATATTAATGAAACTCATATTCCTTATTTGTGTAATAAATACTTAATAGTTCTCAGTCTGTAGAAACTGTTGCTACCAATTACTACACAAAAATGACCAAGAGCTGTGGCCCAAAATGCATGTGCAGTGTATATGCACATTATCTCTTGGCTCAGGACTGGAGAGACAGCACACCCTGAGAAAAAAGTCCCCTAAAAGAGGGGATCTATTGTCAGCCAACCAACTATGCCAGCAGCCGATCTAGGTGTCATTACTACCTCTATTTGACAGTACAGTGTGTCTGGGAACCCTGGAGAGTAGGTGTCTTGAATTTCTCATTAATCTGTACACAGAACAACAGTAAGAGCTAAGCCACAGCTGGATGGATGTGGCACTTCATCTCTTCCTGACATCCACAGGAATGCCTTCCCTGCAAGAGAGCTGGGAACTGCATTCACTTCTCCTGAGTGCTAATTACATTTCTCAGTTGCAAGGCAAATATCTTGTAAAATCCAAACAAACATGTGAGATACCAAATGTGTTGTAAAAATGTCTAATAAATGAGGGAACTTTTTCTACAAAGTTTGACTATGAAAAAATACTCCATTATTCAGAAGCTGTGGCTGTAAGCTCTGCAGTCATTTTATTATCACACATAGTTCTCTAAACTATTAATAGGAGTGGTGCAGCCACAATGAGAGTATATGGTTAGATTTGAAAGAAACAGCACAGTGGCTCCAGTTCAAAAATTAACACAGAGATATTTTGGAACATTGTCTTTGTTTGTCTGTTTTGAATGTTTTTTAATTAGACTAATAGTATAGGTATCATGAAAATAGACCTTGTTTGTAAAGAGCCACAGTCTGTAATGAAATGTGTTTATTCTTGACCAGATGTGTGTATATGTGTTGTTGACCTTTTTGTTCTGATCTATGTGACCTTCAGATATTTTAATCTTATCTCTAGAGCTGATACCAGATAAGTGAGGTCTGTGTGATATGTATGCACTGTTTGTGAGCTAAAACCTTTTCAGAGGTATTTTTTTTAGGAAGAAAAAGGGACAAAAATGAATGTGTGGGAGCTTGGTAAAGGATCAACAGAAGAAATATTGGCCTGACAAATATTCCTATGATTTTTCTACCATGGGTCACAATCTCAATTTCATATGCAACTCTTAAATTTCTCGCTATCCACTGCAGAAGTGGATATACCCAAATATAATATATTTTGCTGTGAACAGTGAAGAAAATGCTGTGAAGAATGAGGCTTTAAAATAAAAGATTTCCATGAAGGCTCTTTCTGGCTGGTGAAGTCCGGACATTAAAATGCTGTTTTAAGCTCTCTAAGTCCCTAACAGCTGTGTGACAGGACCAATTTGTGAGAAACAACATTTAACTGTTGTTAAACCACTCATCCCTCTGTCTGCTGATAGCTCAGTCGTGCTACAGCGCAGTTACGACTGCCTTACCCACTTAAGTGGAAGAGCAGAATTCCCTTTACTGAGGTAATTAGTGCAGTGACTAAAGGCAGACTGCAAAGCAGAGATCAGACTGGATGATCACAGTGTTACCCCTAAGTCCTCCTGGGCCTGAATTCAGTATCATTTCAAGATGTTAAAGTACTGCCCCAGGTCATTGGGGGCAGAGCATAGCTAAAGCATTCAAACACACATAATGAAACTGTTCTGCATCTGGATATAAAATAGTCCAGAAAGACAGAAAACAAAATCAACTGTAATTTCATAATAGTCCACAAAGTCAGTAAAAGTCTGAGAACTATAAAAGTAATACTATAATTTCAGCTACTGCTTCCAAGACAAAGTGCCATTTTCAGAGCTAAAACACCAGCCACCTGAGAAACATGAAATTGTTGCACAAGTATGTGCTCTAACTCAGAATGAAATACAACAAACTACCTAATTATATTCAGATCAGGCACTCTCAACAGATGTTACACATAGGATCAATATTGAATTGTAGTTACCCTGACATCCCACAACTGTAATTATGACCTAAATAAGCAAAGAATAAAATAAAGCAGGGGACCAGATGGATATTTTTCTATGAAAGCTATTTCAGATACTGCAACGTGACAATGATGATGAGCCCACCACACTTAAATAGGTTTTGCCAATAAGTTGGGTACCCAGAGTGTCTGTTTGAAATAACAATCAGGAATAGTAATTATTGTTTAGAAGGCACAGGTCTGTGACAAAGAACACCCAGCATTCTTCATTACAGTGAAAACTAACTCATTAAATTATTCAAACCCAAGAAGCTAAGGGATTAAAGATGGGAAACTCATAACCTGCTCTCATATTACTCTTTTGCAGCCAAATGTGTCTGTCTGGGGCAGATTTTAATTCACATGTGACAAAATATCTACAGAAACCAATCTTTGCTAAAAACTCCTAAAATTCACAGGAGAAATTTCTTTGGTGTTCATGGCAATTTTATGAGTGAGTGAAGACAGGCATACAGAGACAGAGGAAAGTAACAAATGGTAAATATTAGGCAAAATTTAGAAAAACATTTTCTAGCATAAAGAAATGTAATTGTATGAATTTTAATATAGTTCACAAATTGTTTCTAAAAATAGAATCCATTGATATTCTGGGTTTTTTATATAATATGGCACAATGTTCTCCTGAGTGGGGTACATTAGCATGCCTAGCTGTGCAGTCTGGGCATTGTAAAGGAAACTGCCTCTTGCTAGATATTTTGTCAGATTCCAGAGGAAGATATGTCTTAAACTTCTCCTCAAGCCAATTGCCCGTAGCATTATTAACCCAATATGACTTTTCTCAATATATTCTCTTTAGTTTGCAGATTACTTACAAGAGGTGTGCTTAGACTGTTTTTCATAACCAGCTTACTGTTCTTATTCTGAGACATTGCTCTACATCACTTGTAGCGTAATTCTAAGAAAGTAAGATTTTGAAAATAACAGTAACAAAAAAGCTAAATCTACCCTTATTCAGTGTGAGGCAATCCTTGATTCAGGAATGTGATCTGATTTCAGAGTAGAATAAAAGCCCTTCCAGTTCTTTCCAGTCCCTTCTTGCACACAGGGCAACCCATGACCATCTTCTGGATATCAGCCTAACAGGAAATTTCTTCATGTCAGGTGATCCAAGTGCTCCAAGGGAGTACATGCCTAAAACCGCACCAACTTTTTCAGGTAGCCAGCTGTTTTAGGAAACCTCAAATACAATGTGCAAGTTTGCTTGTGATAGCAGTGCCCAGAATTTCCATGATTTAGAGAAGAGTTTAGTGGTTAAAGCATTTTTTCCAGGGATTAGGGAAATTTGAGTGCTGTTCCCACCTTACATGACATCCATACCCCCACCTAGAAGTGCTCACCAGAGAACTGCTAAACCAGCTTTTCAAAGGCCAAAAGAATTACTCCCCACTAGAAACTAGAAAATAGCAAACAATAAAATAGGACAAACCCAAGTAAACATCTATTTAAGCTGTGCTTGAGGACACTGTTTTTCAGTAGCTGCTGATGATACAAGTATGCTGCAATCTGCAGTGTTATGTAGAGAGACCTGAGCTAGCTGTAAACTACCTCTTCTACCACCAACAGTCTGATCACAACAGCATGGAACTCTTAAGTTGTCATTCCTTTGCAACTCAAAAATAATTTTTCTGAAATGTGAAATTGTTCTTTTTCATAACAAGGATTTTTCTCTCTAAAAGCCTGACAAAAACACTGATAATGCTTTTACTTTAGTGTTTGGTTTACCCCTGATGCAAGCAAATCTAAAATCAAGGGAAATGTAGTTCCTGGAAATTCCTAACATGGGTCTTGAGGCAAGGAGATGTCAGTTCTGGTCCTGGCTATTCATACATCACAGATAAGAGGGCAAAATTTTGTGATCTTGGCAAGAAATAAACAAGTAGGAACAGCTGGTAGGAAATCCTCATGTTAATGCTGCTTTTAAACTCTTTTTATATGATAGTCTCCAAAGAGTTAAGGCTAATTTAAGGCAAGGAGTAACATCTTTGGACCTTTCAGGATGGAGCACAGCAGTTTCAAGATCACATATTCAAGCTCAACTGCAGGGAACTGGAGCCTCTTCCCTTTTAAGAGGGAGCCTTCACACAGTGGTCTGCTGTGTATTAACTGAACTTTTCTGACTGTTCTAATGTCAACAATCTCTCAGCTAGACACAAGACTTCATGCAGAGAGAAATGTCACTGGGATGGGGAAGGAAGGCAGAGCCATGCCTAGCACAGCAAGACTAAGTCTGCTGACACTATGCAGACATGGAGCACTTCACATCTGATTACACTGCAGCATTCCTGCTGTTTTAATAAGACTTTTCCTCTTAGAAGAAATAACTAATGGTGTCACATTGTGGGGTGGCTTTTTCACAACTCTCAACAGTTGACAATGCTAAATGACTTTCACCAGTGACCTGAATTAAACTCAATGAGACCCTAATAGCCATAACATCAGAGACCCTCTCTGTGCATGTAAAGCTTCACCTGCATCACCTGGAGCAAGTCATTTAACTCACCTGCACACAGAACTGCCAGCACTGAATTAATTCACCAAATTGACATTGATATGGATGCCACACTTCAAATGTTGGACTTTGTCCACCCTCACTACTTCTTTGCTGCTGTTATCCCTGAAAAGCACACATAATGGAACTGCAAATCAGTGATGTCAAAACCACTTATGTAAAACAGCATATTTATTTAAAGGCAAAATAATTTATTTGAATAGGGCACAAAATTACATGACCTGGAAAACCGCATGAAAGCATATAGGTGTTACTATTTTATAGTCAGAGACACTGAAGAAAATTGAAATTCAGACTTCTTTTTCTTCCCCTATTCTATCCTAGAATGATTTTGATACCATTTTAAAGTCCTCCCCAACGGCTGTTTTCAGTGTAGCCTGTTCCACTTACCCTCTTCTGTTTTTCTCTGACCTGTGTCCCACCTGCAGGTCTCTCTACTGTCCTGCTACTTTCCTTTCCTTTAATTTCTCTTGTTCTATTGTACTTTCCAGGGTTTTTTACTTTCTGTCACTGCCAGTCTGTCTCCTGAGGCACTAAATCAGCCCTTGTGGAAGGGGATCCTCCCCTGACTGGCTGCTGCCTCTGGAAGTGCCGATTTGTCTCGGTGGGCGGCCGGCGGCCAGATGGCACAGCAGGACACTTTTACAAACTGTGACTCTTCCCCGTCCCTGTGCAAAGGGTGAGCTTGCAAGACCCAGAGTAGGCAGTCCTGTTTATGTATTTGTATTAAAAATTAATGTTGGAATGGTTTCTTCAGCTGTATTGTTTTCAGTTCAGTTTGCCCAAGTCCTGAGTATATTGATAAATAATATGTTTATTAAAGCTAAAAGGAATGTTTTCAGTCGAAAATGACACCATATGATTTTTTTTTTAGCTTTGAATTTTGTCAGAAATTCTGATTTCAGGCTGTGGCTAGGTACTGTGAAGCTGTGAATAATCTGGAGAGAAACTCAGGCTCACCTGTGCTTTGATGTAAGCTGAAGCCACGTTTTTTCTGGTGTTTACCTGGGGATGGAAGGCAATGCAGCAAGCTGTGATAGCAAACCCAAACTTGTTCAGACCCGGGACACCAAACAGAATCCTGGAGGTGGAGCTGCAGGCAGGGTGTAGGCAAACCCCAGTGGAGAAATCTGCTCCATGATCAGAGCTCTGTAAAGAAACCACATGCAGAATTAGAGACCTTGACTCTTGCAGAGCATGTGGGATCTGAGCACAGCCTGCAAAATGAAAGCACAGTCCAGTGCTATTCTTCTGGAAGAGGCATTAATGAATGGTGCTTAGGGGGAAAATTGCTCCACATCATAGAAAAACAGACACTGGAAATCTGTAGGCTCATTCGTTCATTCGTGGATAAATATTTTAATATGGCAAAAAATACCCACTACTTACATGTAAATTGTTGGTCCTCCAGTAAGTTCTTTCCAGATGAAAAAAAAGTGTAGTCTAAGGAGTTGTTAGTGGTAATACCATGAGTAGGAAATTTTTGATCTCAGGTCTACAAAAATAAAAACTTATATAAGACTTGTACAGTGCTATAGTGACAGTAATCTCAGCTTTATTTCTTGCATGGCAAAAAGTAGAAGGTCTTGCAGAACAGAAATGAATGGACTATCTTAGACTGAACGAGCTTAATCTACCTTTATCTAGATTTTGCATATTTTTTATTGTTAGAGCTTTCAACAACGATTAAGTATTCAAAACAGCGTATTACACTCCAGACATATTTCAGCCAAGAACTCCTGTATGTGGATATTTGGAATTACTCTTTATTCTGTTTCCTGCCCACACAGTTTCCCTGATCCATTGCACAGTCTGCCTTTCCTGTCTTTTGTTCACAGTCCTTTTGCTATTGTAAAAAGCTCCCTGTGACTAAGACACCACCTCTGTTTTTCCAAATCCTCTTTTGAATACCGAATTCACTTTGGCTCCAGGTTTCAGATGATTAGGCAAAATCCTTCTTGCCTCTCTCAGTTCCTGTAGACTCATTTCACCACCAAAGAAAATGAAATTCTTATTGGAGGTAACACTGAGGAGCCATGTGGTTAGAAAAAAATATGGTGGAAACAATGAAAAAAAGACACTGCAATATTGCAAGGCTTTGATTCCCCAGGTCAGCACTTCATTCCTTCCTAATCTATGCTATAGTAAAACTGAGGTCCTTTATCTTCACTCCCACACAGAGAAATGTTCCTATTTCAGCCCAAAGGACAAAGTAAAATATATATAGCTTTAGGTCAGTGAAGACAAGATGTGAAGCAGTTTGCCGAACCTTTCTGGAATTTAAATTGTTAGTTTAAAAGATAAGAAATCAAGTACATTCTGACCTTACTTTGAAAATTCAAGATGTTCCTACCTCTGACTAGCCATCAATTGAAAATGAAATTCAATTTATTATTTAATAAACCTCATTTTCCTGTGGCTTTATTTGGAATGAGAATTACCTTAGTTCTTTGAGCACGAGGCCTTCTTGTAGCACTGTGGTTACTTCTCTGTTCTGGATTCCTTTATGTCCATTGAACATTACTTTTCCCCTTCTCAAGCTGACTGCATTTTTGTTCAAACTATCTGAAAAACAAAGTTTCCAGGTTCAGTTTCTTTGAAGACCTCAGGAGTAGACTCAACTGCAAGTAAAGTAGCTGGCCTCCAGTAACCAAGGTCAGACCTTTTAGAGCCACCTGAATTTTTATCAGTGGATGCATAATATCAAGAGAAGTCATAGATATACCCTTCAAAATCTGTTTCTGTTCTCATCTGAAGCTTTTAAAAATGCATTTCCCTTGTGTTCCTCGAAGTCAGCTCTTGGTCAAAAAAGTTTTAATATTTTGTGGAAAGTATAAGCTCAAGGCATATTTCCTGCAAGGAATGGATACAAGCTGGTCCAACAACAAGTCAGCATTCAAAGCTTTTTCATCTCCTTCTCCCTAGATAGTTCTAACACTTATCACTTTTATATCAAACTGCTTTATAGTAAGCCCTTCATCATCTTCTAGTTTGATCAAAACAAGCCTGACTTCAATCTTCCCCATATGATAGTGAAAATTAAGAAATCTGTGCAAAAGGATTTAAATATTTAATCAGTAGGAAAATGTTTCTGTCAGTGTCCTTTCCACACTCAGGCAGCATGTGAGTTAACGTTGATTCTTTTCAATCAAAAATGTAGTTCCTGCTTTCAACAACTAAAGCTTTGCAAAATGGCTTCTAGCTGAGGCAAACTTCCAACTACATTCCTGGCTTGGAAGTTCATTTGGTAATATTAGCCTATGCACATAAAAAGGTTTGGTAATGCAGAGGGTGGATTGAGAAAGTAAACACTTTATATATAATGAATCATATCCTAAGCTGCTGGTTGAAGGAACGGATATTATTCCTATTAAATTTTTAGGAAAGAAGTCAGTGTATCCCTCCTTACAAACATCCAATTTTTTTTAAACTTAATTCGAATATAGGAAAATCATGCTAAGCAATAGTATTTGTGCTGACACAGGAGTTGCCAGAAAAAGAATAGAAATTTTATCACATACAGAAGGAAATGAAAACAGCCACACATCACTTTTGGTTCAACACTAAACTTTCTTCTACAGTTCAGTTGTGTCACTGGATTGAGATTTCATCTAAAGATGTAGGAGTGTAGGACATATTAGGTGTTCTATAAGGCCAGAGTTACTAATGTAACAATTATATCTATTTCTGTTTTCATTAATGTTTCATCTGAAAGCTTCCACTTGTTGTCAACAAATTAGGTTTTCAACCAAAACATTTTAATGTACAAAAGAAAAAAAGAAGAAGAGGAGATTCGTGGAAAGAAGCCAATCTCTCCTTGGGAAAGTGTTTCATCACAAAGCTGGTATTATATTGTAAAAGAATTTTGAGTAAATTTTTGGAAGAACCTTTTATTATTCTTGAGTTGGAGACATTAAATAATAAATAGAAGTGAGTAGAAAATGATAACCACCCTATTGCCACTTTAAACCAACCTTTACATTTTATAGTAGGGGTGCAATTAAGTTACACAGAATTATTTAAAACCTCTATAACAAGGATATTATTGTCTATTGCGCTCTAAAGGGTTGTAGAGTAATTTCTTTGCCATATGTTTCAGCTTCATTAGAGCATTCTTTCTTTCATTCTCACTTGTACTTGTCTTGCATTACATTGAACCTTTTTTCGAAAGTTAGTGCATCTATCTTCCATTGTGTTATCAGAATGCCAACTATTGAAGTAAATTAATTTTCAGGTAATCTTGCCTTCAAATAATACTATGAAAAAAAATAAAAAGACTGTAGCTTCTAAAATGAACTGTATGTAGGCTTTAGGTATCCATATTCAAAATCCAGAAATTCTCCTACAGTGTGGCTACATTTTGAGGAGGCAAACTTTGGTCTGAAAATTCTTCAGCTACCAGTATGCACATGGACATCTCTGCCAAACATCCTGGAGCCTCACTTATGGTGGGGGTCCAGTGCTGAGTCAAATTTTCACCTGTAACAGACATGGAAAACTAAGCTCCTATTCACAGCTCCAGCTGCTGGGAATCACAGCACTCAAAATCCCATGGTTTGAAAACAAACAATCCTTCACAAAACCAGGTTATAACTGTTCTGTGAGGAACAGAGCAGATAATGAATTTCTGTCTTGTCAGTAGATTTTCAGGTCCAAGTTGCTCAAGGTCCTTGCCCCCTGCTCCAAGGTCCTAGATAAACTCCTGCTTCCCTGGGTTCTCTAGTGCAAAGGAAGTGATGAGCTCAGCCCTCGAGGGCTTCAGACACTCAAAGTTCTCTGCTTAACTTCCTGTTTAAATATGCTGGCAGGAATTAATGTCTTTAAAATCTTCACCTCTGTCAAATTTGGTTAAAAGCTGTTAGTGTGTAATTTGTTGGAAAATACACATACATTTATACACATGTGCACAGAAAGGGACTATGGTTCCCACTGTGCGTCAGTTTGCAGACATATATTACATAACTAATATGTATTATTATTATTTTCTATGGTAACTTCAATGGAAGTTCTTTTTATGTAAGATAACATGCAATTTGGTACTGTAATGCTGTACATTTCTCATACTGCTTTGATCATATCTCGACTTTCATTTTTACTGTTTATATTCTTAAACTGCTGCAAAGTCAGTTACCTTGTCAACTCCAGTTAAATGCAACTTCTTGCTAAACTCTGTTTTCAGTGGAGATCAGCATCTTTAAATGTTTGAAAAAAAGGGCTGAGAAATATTGGGGAAAAAATAGTTTGATATTTATTGACAGGTGTTTTTAAGATGTATTTGTCTTCTTCTCAAACAACAATCATAAATACAACAACAACATAAATACAATAACAATACACAAATACATTAATCTCCAGTGGTTTGAGCCAGCACAATAGTTTCTCCTTTTTCTTTCTTCCAAATGTCATAGTACGATTAATTCAGTATTGAGGTTTTGTGTCCCTGTGGGATGTGATAAGATAATGGTAGTACAGACAGACCTAGTTAGACAGAATCAGTTTGCAGACCGTTTTCATAAATATTAACAAGAATCCCCTCCAGACTACCAAAGCAGTGGCTTGTCATTTTCACTGCCTGCCAGTGAAATGTTTTGGTGGCTTAGGCACAAGCAGGCACAAATTAATCAGGTTTGACTGAGCTGCATCCCAGCTAAATCCTTATCTTCTGCTACATTGATTTCAAAGCCTACAGTAGTTATTCCATATATCTTATCATTATTCAAGGCCCTTTGGGGGAGTACCCTAATTTTGTAAACATATTATGCTTTTTTGGAAGGAAAAGTGAAACATGCTGCAGGGGGAACCTTTATAATTTGTTTTGCTTACAGATATGCTAAGCTACTAGTACTTCATAAGTTTAAAAAAAAAAAATAAATAAAAAATTCCCAGTGTGCACAATTATTTCCTGGCAAGCAACTGTTATTTTTATTCAAATGGATAGTCGAGATCTAGATCTGATCCTCAGAAACTGCAGGCCACTTTCCCCAAGTTTATCATCATACAGAGACCTGGGCTGACTCTCAGCCTCTACTCAAATTCCACACATGATACTCTGGGTAAAGGGAAGAGCTGATGTTGGAAAGTTACTGTTTTTCATTAAAGGAGGACAGGAAGTTCTTTGAGCACCAATAACCATAATGAAACATGATGGTGCATGGATTCATGTGCCAGGACTCATTGATTGGAAGTTTAAGCACCAGTTCTAATTCAAGTGTCTCTACAGTTCCTGTTTATTAAACCTTCTCCAGCGTAGAAGATCCAGAACAGGCAGGGTTACACTGAAGGATTTCCTTCAGTATAGGCATCTGTAAGATGTTCTTTATCTCCCCAAATTCCCTGTCAAGAAACTTGGGAAAATTTAATTTTTTGAAAAATACATATACCCTGTGTAAGATTTGATTGAAACAAGCAATTTGACTGAAATAGGCTTACTGATTCAAAAGGTGGAGGAAGGGATTGCTCTGAGAGGCAGACAACATAATAACATAAGCTCTGTTCCCTTAGGAGAAAAGTCTAATAAAGAAATCCTGTTCTTTTCCCAAACCAAAGAGAGAACTGTCATTTTTTCTATTGAGGTCAGAAACCACAAGCCTGGGATGAGCTGGGAGATAAGCACAGTTTGCAAGAGGGAAGGACCCAAGCTCCTTGACCAGGAGAATATTTTCAAAACTGAAGGAGAAGAAAGATGCAGGGAACCAGGGACAAGAAAATCACTCAAAAGCTTTGAGATTATGGGAGGCAGCAGGCAGGAATTTGGGTAGGGTGAAGTCAGACATTAAAAAGATGATGAGCCGTGGATAGGGCAAAAATGCTATCTCTGAGAGAGCAGAATAAACCAAAGATCACAGGAACATCTGGAAGTAATTATATTGAATTTATATGGGGCAGAATTCTTATTATATGACAAAGTTTGTGACAGAGAAGTAGAAAATAGAAACAGGGCTAGAGGGAGGAGGAGGGACATTGCTGAAACACTGAGTTAGGGAATGTTACCTGTTTCAAACTGAAGATTGGTTTTTTTTCTCGTGGGGCTAGGGAACATGATTTTTTTTCATGCTAAAAGGAGAGGGTGATGGCTTTCCTGCCATGTCCTCTCTATATTACCTTGTAATATCTTTTTGTTTCATTTCTTATTTATAGATTTTTACTTGCCTTTTCAAATCTATTCCACTGTTCTGTATCTCTTGATTTTACTTGTTTTTCACTGTTGACTGCAGCCTGTTTGCCAGCCTCTGAGTTCATTTCATGAAAAAACAATCAGAAATGTCACTGAAAATTGAAAAACGACAAGGCAAAATTGTTGTTTGATATTACCTTTACTTTTCAAATGCGTTTTTCCTTGCATTGGGGATTGCATTCCTTATAATTTCATTGACTATCATTTTCTGCCTTGCCTGCATAACCTGAGGTGAATTTGATCATTGCTGTTCATGTGATTCATATTTTGAATAAATGAGACAACCCAAGTGTTTTGACCAGGTTTCAAAAATGTTGTTACTGTGTGTCTTGGAAGTACCACGTTGATGGCCTTGATGGTCAGGCATCTCTTTATACATTGGCCAGTAGAAATAAAATCTTCCCAAAGTGTTGCTGCTCATTTAAGTATTAACAGTCAAAGACCCTACAACAGGCTTACAAGGAAAAACAAAAACAAAAGAAGAAAAAACAAAAAAAAAAACCAACAAAAAAAACCTAAAACCAAACAACAACCAAAAAAAAAAGAAGCAGAAGACAAAAGAGCCAAAGCCAACAACAAACCAAAACTCCTCTCTCCCATATTCTTTAATAACCTCTATCCCATATTTCTTAATAAATCCTTAACATTGTTATTTTACCTTCTCTATGGAACATACTGAAAATGGGTTCTACTTTTAAAATGAAGATTATGACAGGTGTCTTGGTCTAGGTTTGAACTTGTAACTCTCCCTTTCTTTTTTGACTGATCACTTGAAGAAACAATCTGGATGTTCTTACAGCACTCTCCTGGGTGGCTGGTGTTTGCATTTTTCATTAAACCTAAATAGCAAACGCCCACCAAAACCTCAAAAAAAAGTTGGGTTACAAATTCTTGTACTAATGCAAACTCCCCTTCTTAAAGGGATGATTTACTTAAGAGAAGACAGCAAGTTTTAAAAGGACTGATGGCTGATACTGGGACGGGGACAAAGCAAATCAAAGTGCTGTGCAGTCACAGTTCAGGAACAGCAGGAGAGCCCTGAAAAGAACTTTGGTGTTTCGGTTTTGTGGTTTGTTTTTTTTCTTCTGTTTTCTAGCCTGTTCCCTGGGTAGAGGAAAAAGGCACTGCCCATTATTGTGAGTTAACAATCTGTTGTTCTGAATAGAGGCATTTGGTTGGCCGACGAAGTTTGAGTTTGAAGACACCCAGTAAATGCACAGTCATAATTCATTTTCCACATCCCCTTTAGAAATCACCTATCCCAGCTCTGCAGACAAAATAGTAAGATGGTATCTTACTTTTAGAAAAGACTCTTCTTAAATAAAAAAGGGGAAATATTAAAAATGCAATGGAAATAAAGGCACACGGCTTAAAATATTAATTGCAGAATCATTTCCTCTTGCTTTATTTTCATAGATCAGCGTCTGTTCCTGAGGAAACAGAAGAAAGGCAGCAGGTAGCCAGAAGCAGAGAGTCAATGCTCTCACTTGTCACTGTCAGTGCCTGCTGTGTAGGGAAAATACCAGTCTGCCAAGAGCCAGCAAAAGCCTCAAGGGGGCAAAGTATTTCTAATGGCTGTGAAACTTTGGAAGCAAACAAAAATATGAAAGGGCAAAAGCCCTGCATTTTGCTTGTGCACTCACACAGACTTTTCTTAAAGGTCTTTGAATCTTTTTTGTTTCAAAATAATTTTTGGAGCATGTTGTGAAATACTGCTGTGAATGCTGGGGGATGAAGAATACAACTAGTTTTGCTTGGAATTTGCAAAGCTGGTGTTGAATGTTTCATGTGGGGTAATTAATGTAGCTGAAGTGTTCCAATTAATGAATTTCAGAATTTTGGGGTTTGTATTTTGTTCAACAAAGATCCAATATCAGTGCCTAGAACACTGGAAGTGTGTTAAATCTTGTCCAGTATCCTCAGTGTGAGAGTAATCCACATTAGAAGATGCACTGCTGTAAGGAACCCCCCAACAGGCACTACTGCACAACCCTTCCATCACATCAGTCTCCTCCTGGTCTTCCATCATTGGGAACATAGTCAGACCAGTAAAGAATTGCTTGCCATTTTCAGTGTTTTCCAATTTTGTACCTGCTGTAGGCCAAAAAATAAGGCTTTCCAGCACATGAACATCTAGACTAGGTCTTTTGGTCTAAGGGTTCCCCCCTGCCAAGGAGGGAGTCTGTGTCTGAACTGTCAGGGGCAACCTGATCACACAGGGTTGTCTCCCCTCATTTCATTCACACCAAATTTTGTTAAGAAAAGGTGAAAGTAGATGTAGACAAACCGTAGCATCTCTTACTACATATTAGGGATATAGGGCATGGCTGTATTTTGCTCTAATGTTAAGTACAGAGCTGATTGTGTGGAGGGAGGTCTTCAGGAAAAAAAAAAAGTAAGAGAAGGAATGAGATATGTACCACATAAAATGCTCTGGCAGAGTCTGGATTTTTACTGAGGACTTTCACTGGGACTTTTTGCTCTGGTAGTATGAATCAATCTAACTGCACTAGATCCAAATTTGCCCCAGCATGGGAACAAAATCTATGCTTCATCTCTAAAAACAAATGAGAAAGCAGTGGGCAGAAAATCTCTCAGAAGCACTGATGTTTAATTAAGTTGAGGCACACTTGTCTTATTTGGGTGTACTGAGATTAGAGTAATTTCCTCATTTTTCCAACACTGTCGCTCATATACAGTTCTCATAAACACTTTCCCCTTAATTTCAATAGATGCTTTTACTATTCTAGTCTCATAGATAGTTTTCTTGGAAGAGTGGCTCACTTCTCTCCTTTTAACCAAGCAAGCACTGCAACTGTCTAGCGTGTTCAGGGAAAGGTGGTTCCATCTTTTGGTCATTATTCTTCTCAAACAACTACCAATCTCATCCCCTTGAGAATTTTGTAAAGCAGACATGATGTACCTCAAAGACACATTCTTTTGAGTTCATTTTTTTAATCATATATTTCATTCTTACCTCCACTGACTACCAGGGGTTTTATTCAGCTCCTAAGACAGACCAGGACAACCTATCTCTACCTCCAGTGAATCTCTGGAACTCTAAGTCGCCGCACTCGGCAGCACAGTAGCGGAATGGGAAGCTCCCTAGGTGTAAATTTAACACAACATTCCAAGTCCTGCAAAGTTTCAGTTTAATACATGGTTTGATAAGACACAAGAAATGGCTGGATTCATGAGGAAAGGGGGAAAAGTCATGTGAGGCTATGAAAAGGAATCAAAATGAACTGGAGGTCTCATGTCTCAGAGTGGAATGCTTGCTACAGCCTTGATTTTTGATATCCAGCATGCTCTGAAAAGAATGATAATAGCCAACACTTAGATTACAAAAAAACACCAAAAACAAAACAAAAAAACCCCACAACAAAACAAACAAACAAACAAACAAACAACCCAAAAAACCAAACCAACCAAACAAAAAAAAACCAAAAACCCCCAACTGGCTAGAGTTTGAAAGACCATTTTCATTGTGAAAATACCTTCTTGATTTTCTGTACTAAAAGCTTGTTTCAATAAAATATTCCCACACAGCTCTAACAGCAGGCAATAAAGCTGAGTGTATTGAACTAGAACAATGGAATTGTTTTTATGGCACATGTTATCTAAGAAAGAAGGAAAAGTACTGGGGTGCACTTGCAAACTGACTATGACAACAGAACTAATAATGTCACTGAGAAATATTTAGATTGATTGGAGCTGATTAACACAGCCAGCCAGGACCGTGCAAAGAGCCAAAATATATGCTAGAGCAGAGACAGATACAGAAGGTACAAGGCAAGTCTTTGTTTGCAGGACAAGGATGCAACTTCTCACCTCCTCATTTCTATCTTA